>JAVIXY010000244.1:0-40219 GCA_033030565.1 Fusarium nematophilum
TCCACTATCCGAGGAGATGAGGGGCTGCTGCCTGAATTCGAAATTCACGCCAAATTAATCCGCGTCTTTACTTCAGAACATCACTAGATAAGGACCCAAGCTTCCATTTCTACGGCACTGTTTCATTCGTATTCGAGAGGACTCTTCCATTATGCCTCTATGGCTATGTGATTTTGAGAGTTGCCGCAGACCGGCCGTCCGCACTCTTGGTGACTGCGTGCTCTGTGACCGCCATTTATGCTCTCAGCACCTTCAGCCAGAGTTTCACAACTGCCCCCAGTGGGAGGTTAGTCTGACCCCTGTCTAGCTATCCTTTTTTATTAACTTGTTAAATCTTAGGACGCCGACTCTTATGATCCTCTTGCTCGGGATGCTGAAGAGCGTGAGCTCACAAAGCTAATCGGGGTCATTGATACTCGCGCGCTGGAGACTCGAGCCAGCCATCTACGCGGAGGCATTCCATGCTCTGTTCCTCCACTCCAATATGAGAGAGCAACACGGAGCTCCGTCATGGGCGGTATGAACTATCATATCGAGGTTCGCTTTGATGACGGCGTCACATGGATCGCCCGCATTCGCAGGTTCAACGCTACATCTCCTCCGCCAGCATTGCGACATTATATCATCCAGAGTGAGGTTGCGACCCTCATGTTTCTGGACAAGACTGCAGTTCCCGCCCCGAAGGTATACGACTTCGCCCTTGAGAGCCCGGACAATCCTGTCGGAGTCGGGTTTATCCTGATGGAGAAGCTGCCTGGCAAGTCATTGAGATGGTCTGTTGCAACTAAGGAGCAGAGAAAACAGGTCATGAGTCAGCTGGCCGATGTATTTGTCGAGCTTCACAGCCACCCCTTTGATATCATGGGTTCGCTTGATTCGCCGGGGAGTTCTCGGGTGGGCGCATTCGCTCGAGAATCACTGAGTGTTTTCGCGCAATCCGAGCTGCGCACCGTCGGGCCATTTGCCTCCTTGGAAGAGTATCACAGGGCTTCAATCCAACTCATCTTGGACTTGATCCTCCAAGACGAGATTTACTCGCAGCAAGCGGTGGACGCCTACTTGATCCACCGGTACCTGCTTGACTTGGTCCCACGGGTGCTACCTTTTTCACACGGCGACGACAAATTCTACTTGAAGCACGCAGACGACAAGGGAGATCATATTCTTGTGGATAACGATTTCAACATCACCGGCATCATTGACTGGGAGTGGGCTCATACCGCGCCCGCTGCACACGCTTTCAACTCTCCCATTGGCTTCCTACCAGTTGGGGACTTCTATCGTGGCAAGAATACCCTTGGGGATGACGAGGTAGTGTTTGCACGGTTGCTTGAGGACAAGGGCCGTCAAGATCTAGCCCGGTTTGTCTGGGACGGTCGGTTGCAGCATAGTTTTGCTTTTTGCTGCGGATATGACCTTGCGGACTGGGACGGGTTTCTGGGTCTATTCCGTGGTCTTCGAGATGCCGCAGGGGTAGATGGGGGCCTGGAATGGGACGAATGGAAGGGTGTTGCGTTGGAACGTTATCAAACAGATTCTGGGCTTCGGATTCTGGTAGACAGGTGTCAGGCGTCGTGAATGCTGAAATTAGACGGCTATGAAAAGTCGGTGGTCGTAAAAGCAGGTGGCTTATCCAGGGAGAGGTTTTGCTGGTGGTGGCCACCACGAACGAATGATGTATGGGTCGTCGGGGTTCCACGACATTAGTGGAAATGAAGCGGTTGCCTGCTTCATCACATCTTGGTTCTTAGATAGATATAAAAGGTGTCTGCACATGATAAACTTCACCTTCACTAACCACCTCTTTTTAACTTCATTCTCTTGGTGGTACAAAATTCTACCTCGCCGCGCAGAGCCCACGTCTAGAACCACTCCCTCGGCCCCATTCCCACCCACAAGATCCTTCAGCATGGCACCGCAGATCACCAGCTGGGAACAGCTATCAGATGTATACGAACAAGTCGACGAGGCCACCGGCGTCTTCAAATACACCAAATTCGCCGCGGTCGAGGACGACATGCTGTTCTACGGCCAGCTAAACAAGCTAAAGGCCGACATCTCCTTCCAGGAAGTGACCGACTCCCTTGCCCGAATCCCAGACGGCGAGATCTTTCCCCAGTGGCCCCAGGAAGTCACTCTCACCGAGGCCCCTGAGAAGACCCCAGCTGAAGTCTTCATCAAGCGGCCCTGTGTGGAGTTATACGACGTCTTTTCAGCGCACAATGTTGTTCACCTCCTCGCTGAAGGATTAGCAGAAGAGGCAGAAGCACTAGAGGTACTTCGGCGCCAGCCTCACCCAAACATCGTGGGATACCATGGGTGCCGGGTGAAAAGGGGCCATATCACAGGACTCGTTCTCGACCGATACCCCCATGAACTGTGCAATTACATAAAGAGCGGCCACTCAATCCGGGACAAGGAGCGGTTCATGGAAATGCTCGAGTCGGCAATCCACCAGGTACATTCGCTTGGCTGGGCGCACAACGACCTCAACCCGACTAACATCCTCATGACGGAGGACGGGAACCCGATTCTGATCGACTTTGGCTCGGCTCACAGGATTGGGGACAAGTTAACTACTAGCCGGGCCTCGAAGCGTTGGATCGACTGCGGGATCGGAGATTATACTACGTCGGAGACGCAGCACGACATCTCAGCCCTTGGCAAGATTCGAGAGTGGCTAGAGAACCCAAAGTTTGAGGGTGAGGCTCCTGTGCTTTAGTCTCGAGGCTGTCAGTCACTGGACTGTCGATATCATGGAATAGTGTTCTTTGTAATTGTGGATGCAGCATGCCCCTTGAAGGAGCAGCCGCAAGAGACGACGACGTCGATATCATGGAAACATGGCAGACATCTATGACAATGAATAAGACAGCTCTATACCAGTGCGGTAGTATTTCAAGGTTCATCAATCCGACTACTAATACAGAGCCAAAGTATCCCTCTTCACCCTGCACTGATGTCCACCACGCTTTGATACCGAAGCAAAGTCGACGGACCTGTCTAAACAGGAGCCCAACCCGAGGTAGAAGAGCCCAGGCTATTACATAAGACGTATAATAACCTCCACACCGGCTTCAGCGGCCAGAGATTCAAGCTTACGTCTCCCAATGTCTCCCCACGCCTCCACATAGGCCTTTTTAAAGGTCACCGTAAGGGTCTCCAGACTGGACCATGAATCCTCCTCCAGACTGGACCATGAATTCTCCGCCATACCTCCCAACCAAGACGTTAGCGTCTCGAGCACGGATGCCGCGTCCCACTTCCACTCGTCGCGATAGCCAAAAGCCGGCTGGAGGAAGAGCTCCTCAACACCGAGTGGGATCACATCCTGTAGGCGTCTGTCAGCAGACGGCGAGAACCCCATGGCAAACTCCCAAGGCAGCTGTAGAGCCTTCAGCCGAGGCATGCCGGACAGCATGCCCTTCAGAGATCCCCGTACTTGCAGGCGAGGACCACGCGAAACCTCGTGACTCGCAAACACGTCCAGGGTCAGCCCTATTAGCGTTTTTCCCACGCTGGACAGCACCGCGGCCATCTTGTCCAGGTCAAAAACAGGGTTTCTCTCCTCGGGGTCGGGATTATCGGAGTTGTCATGGCAGGCGCACTTCCAAGTCAGATACCGCAAGCCCGTGAGGGCGGAGAGCATCGACCCGAACTGTGACTCCCGCGGTCTGTAAATTTCCAGCAAGCGGAGCTGTGACGGTCTGGGCGCGGACGCACCTGGCCAGGAGAACTGGACCTGGTTCGGCACCTTGATCTTCAGCTCGCGGATATTAGGGAGGTATAAGAATAGAAGAGGGTCATGGGCACCCTGGATTTTGATGTCGGCTTGGCCGCGGAAGTCGACCTCCCGCAGGTGCCGGAATGCAGGAAGCCGCCGCTGCTGCTGCTGCTGATCTTGTATGGCTAAGATGGCCGACCTGAACATATTGTAGAGGTTATCGGTGACCATGTCACGGTCGTTCCAGATGACCAGACGCCTCAGCTTAGGAAGCATGGATATCACCAACGCCATAATGGCGTCCATGCTGCCGCGCTCGAGATCATACGCTCATGCCTCATATTCTGGTACGCCGGTCTGCATAATGGCGTCGATGGCACTGGGCACGTCGAGCTCGTCTGTGGAAGTAAAGAGAGAGTCCCATTCTCTGCCACCACCGGGCTTGTAAATCTCCAGGACGAGAATGTGATTGCATAGCTCGGGCCGGGCCAGGAGCGTGCGAAGTAGGAGCGTGAGGGGGTGAACATCTTTATGTGGTAGCGCAGACCAACTCTGATTATCCATGGCCTCGATCTCCGATGACCAAAAGTTCGCCTCTATCTCTGCATAGAGGGTGGACTCGACCAGTGTGTGAAAGTTCTTGCTGACCAGGCTCAGGGAATATAGGTCGGAAGTCGGTAGGAACTTTGCAATGGAGAGTCGAATCTCCGCAGGGGAGTTCATTAGCGATGCCATGGTGCCTGTAGCTTTAGGTTAGCGATGGTTGTAGTTCTAGGGGCGAAAGAGGCGCGAGTACCTGGGCCTGAATCATGGTACGCTGCTGAGGTCGTGTGCGTTGCTGAGGTGGTGGCTCGTTGCTGAGGTCGTAGCGCGTTCCTAAAGTCGTGGCGCAGAAGGTTGTGGGATAGCACAGAGAAATAGATGCCTCGCTCGCTTACGTGGAGATTGGAGAGTGACTCTTGTTTGCTTCAGTATTTCGTTTTGCTCAAGCTGCGTCGCGCTACTCAGGTGATGATATCCTTCAAACCAGAAGAGAATACACAAACAAGAATATGCAGGTAGTATAAACATCAGTGAATGGGCGCTGTCACCGGCAAACAGGCCGTTGGCAGTGGCGGACTCTGACCACTTGGGCCAGTGCCTTTGGTTAGCAATTACAGTAGTATCTGGAGCCTAATTTCACTGCTGCATTACATAATCCACGAGTACCTTTGTAGGAGGATATCATTGTTGGATCCAGGCCAGCGAGTCGTGACGAGTAGGTTGGAAATTCAGGCTCAACTCTCAGTAACCTCCATGTTTCCAAGACACAGTTCAATCAATAGCCCAACACCTACATATAGCCCATGTTTTCTATTCCACACAATGCCCTTGCCCATTTCAGTGGAACTCCCAAGCACATAGTAACGTCTATCATCCCAAGCCTATCTCGCCTAATTTCACCTCGGCAGACCCCTCAGACGTTCAACGTTATAGTGGGCCTTGCGCCCTGCGCCCTAACAACCTGCGCCCTACTACAGCCAACCCCATCGCAGACGGCCCAATCAGGAAAAAAGAAAGAGAGACACAACCTGCACCCCTCACCAAACCCGAGAGACAACAACCGCGCCCGCTTAATCATCTGCGTCATGGCGCTGCGGGAATCGAATCCGCCTTTGGCGCTTGGAATATTCGCAAAGTTTCTCCAATAGGCAAAATTACCCTACGGGCCATTTCCATGGTCCTGTGGAGACGATCCCCCCCGCAACTTAGTATCCGAGGCGCCTGACGTATCTGCTTCGCTGTATTTAAACACCGAGATCCCCTCACTCAAGTCGGTAAACTTCCGACAATTCACAATACGTAAAAATCTTACTCTGTACTGCTTCATCGCTGCAACTTGAAATACTTTCAACTCGGGTCACGTTGACATCATGGAATCGAGTAACCGCCTTCAGTCCGTCCTTGCAAAGGGTGAGGGTCCCAGCATGGGAGCCTGGAACATGATCCCCGACCACAATGTTGCGCGGATGCTTGCCCGTACGCCCGGCGTGGATTGGGTCCTGGTTGATTGTGAACACGGCAATATCGACGGTAGCTCTACCCGTCTAGGCTCTACCCGCCGTTCTTTGAGGCTGACATGAGTAGACCGGGCCATGCACGAGGCTGTCCCCGCCGTCGCTGCTGCCGGTGCATCCCCGATTGTTAGAATCCCCAGCACAGAGCCATGGATGATCAAGCGTAAGACACACACCATTACAAAACCTTGAATTGTGGCTTACAATGCCCAGGCGCACTGGACTCTGGTGCTCACGGGGTGAGTCTCGTCATTCTTGCCGATTGCCGGTCCAACTAATCGTAGTCAAGATCCTTGTACCTCTCCTCCGAACCGCCGAAGAAGCCAGAGAGATCGTCAAGGCCGCCAAGTTCCCCCCATGGGGCATCCGAGGCTTCGGCGCAGTCTTCGCCGGGGAAAGATTTCAGTCCCAGCCAACCATGACCGAGTATCTGCAAGAAGCAAACAAGAGCCTCCTGACCATGGTGCAAATCGAGACGCAGGAAGCCCTCGACAACCTGGAAGAGATTGCCGCCGTCGAGGGTATCGACCTCCTATTCGTAGGGCCATTTGATCTCGGTAGATACTTTTCAATCCATCACAACACCTTGTATGCTGACGCTTTATCCCAGGCAACAGCATCGGTCATCCGATCATCAATGGCCACTTCAAGCCAGAGCTCAAGGCTGTCATCGCCCGCGTAGCCGACGTAGCGCACAAGGCGGGCAAGAAGTGCGGCATCTACAGTACCTCTGGGGTGTCGGCCAGGGAGTATGCCAAGGCGGGTTTTGACATGATCCAGGTTGAGACGGATTTCACTCTATTGCAGTCAGCTATGGCCAAGGAGGTGAGGACTGCGCTGGGGCAAGATGCGACACAACAGAGCGGTGGCTACTGATACTTGTAAGCTATGATGAGATATGAACTAAAATATCTAATCTATGATTATGAAAGGCTCACTTGCACAAACTGCTCGGAAATTTCTTAGTCAGTTCCTTGTACTCCCCAGAGATGTGTGTAACCGGTCCTTCTGAACATATTAGGACAGGAGCTCCACAACCGATGGCGTGGGTGTTGACCAGATTATCCTGATAACGCCCCAAGAACACATCTCAACGGGTCTAACATACATTTGATCGAGTTAAATGAAATTAAAGAAATCGTTAAGATAATCAACGTCTATCAGTTGAATAACCTTGAAAATATAAAGAAATCCATGTTTCGCGCCTCATATGCTCTAGGGTATCTCACTTGGAGTGGAGTTCTCAGCTACGCCGCAAGCTCCACAGACGGCCCCACAGTTAGCTTTTCCGACCTGACGTAACAGCCAACCTTCAGTCCAACCTCCAGCATCCCATCAATTCACCCGGCCTACTCGTCCGTCAACCCGCACAATGGACGGCCTCGACGAGTTTGAAAAGTCCCTCGCCGCCGAAAAGGCCGAGCGTGAACGCACAGAACGCGACCGCGAAGAACGCCGCCACCGTAAACACCGGCATCACCACCGACACGACTCGGACAGAGAGCGAGACCGCGACCGCGACAGAGACAAAGACAGGCATCGACATCGCCGCCATCGCGACGATGAAGACGACGGCCACAGACACAAGCGCTCGCGCCATTCCCGCGATGACGACGACGACGAGGAGCACCGCTCACGGCATCGACACCGCGAAGGACGACACTCCAAGACCTCCGACCCGCAAGAAGACCTGCCCATCCCCGACGAGGAGAAGCCACCTGCCGAAGACGCAGTCGACAGGTCAAAGCCCCTGGTCCGAGACTCCTGGATGACAGCACCCTCCTCCCTCGACATCGACTACGTCCACCGCCCAGATAAAGCCGCCAAGTCTCCCCCTCCCAAGACCGAACCCAAGCGCGTCATCTCTAAACGCGAGATCAACACCCACATCCAGGACCTCAACGACGGCAAGACCCTCGACGAGCTTGAAACACCCGCCGAGCGAACCATCGACTACACCTTTGGCGACGCTGGCTCCTCGTGGCGCATGACCAAGCTTAGAGCCGTCTACACAGCAGCCGAAGAAAGCGGCCGTTCGGTCGACGACGTCGCCCTGGAACGGTTCGGAGATCTTCGCGACTTTGACGACGCGCGCGAGGAGAAGGAGGAGATGGGGCGGAGAAAGATCTACGGCAAAGGCTACAAGGGCCACGACAAGCCAACAGGCGACCTCTACCACGAGAGGATCAAGAACCAACGCAAAGACGACCCGTCTCCAGAACCACAACAAGGCACCGTCATCCCCGAACCTCAACAACCCCAGCCCACAACCCCATCCATGGACCAAACCTCCCTCAACCGCCTCCGCGCCCAAATGATGAAAGCCAAGCTCCGCCGCGCTCCCAACGCCGCCCAACTGGAAGAAGAGTACAACAAGGCAGCTGCCTCCTTCTCCGCCCCGCAAGCCGTCGTCCTCGGCGTGATGGACAACCGCCAACTCGCCGGCACCCGCGCCGAAGCCAAGGCCGTGACGACCAAGCGCGGCCGCGAGCGCGGCAACGTCGAGGAGAACACCGACATAACCATCGAGGACATGGTGCGCGAGGAGCGCCGCACAAAGAACCAGGCTGGCGGCGAGGGTCTCCGGCTGGCGGAGCGCATCGCCAAGGACGGGAAGTTCGACAACGACCTCGAGTACATGGACGACAACGCCGAGAAGCTCGCCCGGCGGATCCACAAGTCCGACGTCAACCTAAAGAACATGGCCGTGTCCGAGTTCCAGAAGATGACGCGCGCCCTCGACTCCTGCCCCCTCTGCCACCACGAAGACAAAAACCAACCTCCCATAGCCCCCGTCATAGCCCTCGGCACACGCGTCTTCCTCACGCTGGCAACAGAACCAGAAATCTCCCCTGGAGGAGCCGTCATCGTGCCGCTGTCTCACCGAGCCAACCTCTTAGAGTGCGACGACGACGAGTGGGAGGAGCTGCGCAACTTTATGAAGAGCTTGACGCGCATGTACCACGACCAGGGCCGCGAGGTGGTCTTTTACGAGAACGCTGCGGCGCCCAACCGCAGATTGCACGCCGCCATGGTGGCCGTGCCGATCCCCTACGCAGAGGGCGCCACCGCCCCGGCCTACTTCCGCGAGGCGTTCCTCTCTTCGGACGAGGAGTGGAGCCAGCACCGCAAGGTCATCGACACGGGGGCCAAGGCCCGCGAGGGGATGGGCCGGTCCGCCTTCCGCCGGAGCATCGCAAAGGAGATGCCGTACTTCCATGTGTGGTTCACGCTAGATGGTGGGCTGGGCCACGTCGTTGAGGATGCGGGGAGGTGGCCCAAGGGGGACCTGTTTGCCAGGGAGGTCCTGGCGGGGATTGTTGATGCTGAGCCGCATATTGCCAAGAAGCAGGGGAGGTGGGTGAGGGGGGATCCAAGAGTCGAAGGGTTCAAGAAGGGATGGAGGAAGTTTGACTGGACGAGGATGCTGGCGGAGGGATAGACAATGGATACCAGATAGCTCACCATAATACAACACTCAATCGACTCATGTCAGACGGTCTGTCCGCCACAAAGAAATATGTAATTAAGACATTACACTACTCGGACATCCCGTCCTTCAAGATTATTCATACATAGCCAGTAGAACCCATACGAGATAGCCGCTTCCTCCAAACCGGCGCCCTTGCCATGCACCCAGCAAAGCAATGTCCCAACGCCGTAGTAGTAAAAATAGGTGAGCCAGCTGCAGGCGCGATAAAACGAGCGTGATTAGCTCTGTGTCGGGAGAGCGCCCTGGGTATCAAAGACGACCTCCATCCAAGAGGTCCGTTGAGCGATATCAGCCCTCCTGTAAAACGAGTGACGGGTGCGTGTTCCTCAGTAATTCACCTTTTGTGACCCTCATCGGGCGAGTGTCCTCCGTCCCCTTTCGCGGTCCTTGCGCCCATCCGCACCAGTAACCTTCATCCAGTCCTCCCACTCCTTGCTCATCTCCATCAGCACCGAGCCCATGACGCTCGCGCTGGCCATCAGCCCGTGGCCCTCGCCCTCGAGGACCCTCACCTCGCAGCGTCGCATCGTCTTGCCAAGCCACTTGACATTGTCCACGGGCACGCGCGTGTCCCTGCTGCCGTGGTGGATGACCACCGGCCGGGTAATGTCCACATACCGGAACCCGATCGTGTGTCGCCGTTCCAGACACACGAGGAGGTCTACGGCTGGGTTGGCCCCCGTCGTCGCCAGCTCCCAGATCGCATGCGTCAGTCGCAGATCGTACGTCATCTGGCGCTCTTTGTCGGCCATCGCGTCCGCTGCCGCCGCCAGGATGGCCGTCTCGGGGTTCCTCGTTCCCTGCGGCGGGTGCATCCTGTCCATGTTCTCGGACGCGTTGGGGGGTTCCAGGTCCGGCTCGCCGTGCAGGCTGGAGTTTCTGTACAGGTCGTGGCCGATGTTCTCCTTGTCCAGGCTGGGCGTCACGTTGCGGGTTCCGCCTGTGCTCTCCCGTCCGCCGTTGGCCCTCCGCTTTGCTCGTCGGGGGTTCTTGGGTAATGAGCTCGTGATGGAACTGCTGGTAGCTGTCATGAAGCTGCTGTTTGCGGCCTTGAGGATGGGTGTTGGGAGGGCGCGGAGGATTCGTTGTGAGGTTGGGATGGCGTTCGTCGGGGGGAGAGTCTGCGAGGTGCCGAATACGTTCATCTGGGATGGGGGAATCCAGGGCGCGAGTAGGTGTATTCTGCCGCGGATGTGTTGGGGCATTCGTAGAGCCGTAGCCAAGGCGTAGATGGCACCGGCCGAGTGAGCCAGGATGGAGAACTTTGTGATCTTCAAGGCCTGGCAGATGGCGTAGACATCATCTATCAAGGTCAGTATTGTGGACACGGGCATTCAAAGCCGGCTAGTACTTACCGGGCCAGCTCAGAGGAGTCGCAGTCCCATCCGAGTACGGCTCACTGTCTCCAACACCAGGTCGATCCGGGGTAATCAGACGCAGCTTGAGCGTTAGCGCTAGTTCATCGTAGAAGGCAGTGATGTATCTAGTCAGCCCCATCCCGACGCAGCAAAACACAGCGGAGCCCTCCGAGTCGCCGACCTCGGAAAAGGAGATGACGCGACCGGTCTGGGGATGTCGGATTTTTTGTGACAACCGAGGTGAGCAGAGGTAGGATTCGACAGCGTCGTCAACCGAGTCGGCGGATTGAGGGCGTTCGTAACCGGTGGGGATGGGGTTTTGTGTCGGCTGGGGGCTCGGGGACTCGCGGCTCAGTTCTTCGGGTCGGGGACTGAGGGGGTTGGAGAGGCGCTTGAGCCGCGAGCTGCTGCGCTTCATCTTTAACCCGTCGGGGGGGATTGGGCTTTGATGCCCTGAGCGTCGGCGGCTGTGACGGTCATTGCTCTGGTCCCTCCGCCGGTTCTGGGAGACGGCAGGGAAAGGCGCACCATCGTCTTCGTCATCATAGTCAATGCCGTGATCGTCTTGGCTCACGTCGAGGAAGCTCCGGCCAGCCACGCTTGTGGTGTTTTTGCTCGGAGACGGGTCCTTGCGTCTGTAGACGGGCGACGTGGTCGACGACCTCAGCTGCTCATGGGCCGTGTGGCCCTGCTTCCTCCTGCCAGTTTCCCGAGGCTTGTGGTGCTCCTCTGCCTCGGGAATCACATCGTTCACTGTGCCCTCCTCTCGCCTCGACCTCCTCGCGCTCGATCGCTTCGGCTGCCCCGTCTTCCTTAGGCTCGAATCGCGAACCGGTATCACGTAGGGCTCGTTCACGGGGTTCACGGGTCGCTCGATGGGGAGCTCGGTATGCGACGGGGGCTCCTCGTGGATGGCCGTCTCGGCGAAGAAGGGGTCGTTCCGGCCTCCGCCGCCGCTGTGGATGCTACCCTCGGCGAGGGCGCCAGACGATGAGGCCGACATGCCGCCGGACGCGCGCTTGCGCTCCACCTCCCTCTCGCGGAGGCGTTCCTTGGAGCTCATATACATGAGCCCCTTATGGCTCCTCGACGTCTTCTTCCCCCAGCTGTCATGCGATCGCTGGTGGTGCAGCTCCGGGGTCGGGGCGGAGCGGCGCTCGATGGACAGGTTGCCTATGCTCTGGGCGTCGTCATTCTTGGAGGCCGCCGAAGACCCCTTGGACGAGGGCCGGGAGGTGCTGTTGCGGATGAAGGAGCGAAGGCCGGTGTTGTCGCGGCTGGGGCTCCTCGGGCTCTTGGGGCTCTTTGCGGCCGTCAGCGGGGAGAAGCCGCTCGGGGGCTTGGAGGTTCGGATGACGGGCGGGCAGGCGGCGAGCTCGTCGAGGGACACGGGTTCCTGTCTCAAGTCGTCCAGGCTCGGCTGGTGAAAGGCGCCGTAGTCGACGCCGAAGCTGCCGTGGCGGTGGCCCGGGGTCGCGGGCAGGGAGAGGCTCGTGGGGGAGGACTCGAAGTGGGAGTTTGCGGGCTTGGAGATGACGCTGAGGCTGGTGATGAGGTTTGAGATGACCTCGGGGCTCGCGGGAGGGAGGCTGGCACGTTTGGCGGCGGCGGTGGAGGAGGACGACGGGCCCTGAAGGGAGCGACGGCGGCTGTGATGGTGAACGCGGGTCGGGATAGGGGGGATGTCAGCCGAGTTGAGGTCCATGGCTAGCTAGGGGGGCGGCTGCGTGCCACCGGCTATGGGGTCAGTTGATCCAAGGGAGGGCGTGATGCAGATGCAGCCAGGAAGTGGATATGCCCTTCCTGCGCGTGTATCCTCAAGGGGGGGTTCTAACGGGCGGCTGAAGGGTTGCAGTGTCAGGTTCAGCCCTTTGGTCGATGTCTCGAGCTTGCGGTGGACTCGGCCCGGGCTTGTCTTGGAGCGAGATTGAGCGTGTCTCTTCTCGCAGCGGTCAAGCGTCCGCGTCAGGGCGTTGGCGTTGGCGCTGGCGCGCTCTGGGCGAAGGGATGAACGTCTGGTTTGCGGGAGAAGCAAGAGGAGATAGCGTGGTATGTAGTGCAGTCCGACGGTGGATACTAGGTCGCCCGATGTTGGTACATGCACAGGCACGTGCACTGCAGCAAACAACGCAGGAGGGAGGTTTAAAAAAAAATAGAGAGATGATGAAATAAAAAGGAAGAGAGAGAGAGGCGAAAAGCGGAAGAAGCAAACGCTGGCTTAGGCTGACGCGAAAAGCGACGGGATCGGGGATGAAGAAGCAATTTGGACGGACTGGGTAGAAATCGAACCGGGGGGCTAAGACAGTGGCGTCCCCCCCGAACAGAATGGCCGCTACTACTCCTTTGTCGCCCGAGACAGGACAGGTTGGAATAAGAGATCCCTTTTAAGAGAGCTGCTTCTCTTTTTCGCAATAAGCTCCCGGGCTTTTCCCTCGGGTAGTTTGAGGACGGCGACGTTTTGCAGGTTCGGGTCGAGAATCTGGGGGAGGAATGGTTTCAAAGGAAAAAAAAACATGTAGAAGTGAGGGGGTGGGATTGGGGAGAAAGAGGCGCTATTCACGGAGCATGTTCTCTCCGGTGCGACGGGCACATGACCCAGAAAGGGACCTTTCCATCCGGGCCGTACCTTATGTACGGAGGTAGTATCTCGTGTTGCGTCGTGGGTTTTTCTGCGCCGAGAGAAACAACGTTGGAAACAAGAGCCGTCTCATCTAGGGGACCCGTTTCGAAATGCGATTGCGACGACAACGACGACGATGTAAATGCATGCAATGCAATGCACGCGCGACGCGATGCGATGCGATGCAGACAGAACCATTGATTAGTTCTCGAAAGAGCGGATATCTCTACAGACGCAACACAGAGGAGATTCTCAATGCTTACACGAGGCACAGCATCCAATCGAGGGACAAATCTCGGCCGTCAGAGGAGAAGAACCCCTGGATATCGACAGGGGGGCACATGGACCCCTGCCCAGACTTCCCCTGGAGCTTGCATCCTTACCCGTTAGCATGCCCCATCTTTCATTCCAGTCGCTCGGTGGGAGAGGAATCGAAGTCAATCCAGAACGATGGGGATATTCAGGTCAGACTTTATGGCTGAAGTGAATCCTGAAGCTTAAAGGCCCTGAATCTTCCTTGGTACTTTTCAGCTCCAGCCTCTGAACGTTTTTCTCTCCCCCCAAGTTTCAATGTTTCCATCTCTTGCAGATTTGTTTGCTGGTCAGCAATCAAGGGACCGCAGAACATCATTAAACATGCATGCAATGGCCTGTTGACATCTCCACAGCGGAAAGTACATAACAGCCCCCGGACCCCGTCCGTCCGTCTCTTCAATTTTATTTGTTGAGTCCTCTTTGGGGTTGCGTCGCCGCTCCCAGAAACAAACAAAAATCACATTTTCTGACCTGTCCCGCGGTTGCAGCACCAAGTTTCCCCCGTTCCGCCCGGTCGGGATTTTCGCTCCTCCTTTTTGGTCAGCCAGTTTATATGGAGAGAGAAAGGGGATCACCATCATCAATGCTCTTTTTTGACAGCTCCATGATCTACGGGTAGCGCGTTTCGTCAAGCCGTTTGTGCTCCATCGTCGGGGTACGTTCGTGGCCGCTGTCCGTGGAAATGGGGGAGTCTAAGCTTGGATGTTCCTTGCATTTCGGGTGCCTGGTACCTGCATTGGGTCTTTAAATTGGCTTACTGTTGCAGAATCGTCGCTCGTGATGCAAACAGCGTCCCATTCAACCGCTGGGCTGGGCATTAATACCAACGCTACAGACAATGGCATTGATCACATCCATCACATCCATCACATTACTCGACAATTAATCATCAATTATAAACTTCCGGGCTGCATGACCTGGAACACAACCCATCGTAGGGCTGTGACAGTAAGCTTCAGCGCTATTGGACAGCCTCCACCAGCCACAACTACGTCATGCTCAGCCACAGATCACTTCACTCCAGGTTTCTGGGATGGGCATCCGTCGTCGCGACGTCATGCAGATGAAAGAGATGCGCCGCTCAAGTGAGCCCCCTCCATGATATCAGGATGCGAAAACCTGCTACCTTAATCTACATAGTCTCTGATTCCTAACCTTTCAACTCCTCTTTGTCCTCTGACGATGCCAAAGTAGCATCTTTCGTCTCAACACCATAATCTTACATCACCACCGCCACCATCATGGACGTCCTCCTCTCCGTCCCAATTCTCTCCTACCTCCTCTCCCCCGCCTCCGCCTCATGGTCCACCTCCCTCAACCTCCTCTTCTTCTACATGACATGGACCACCCTCGTCCTCTCCCACTCCCCCCTCCGCATCCGCCTCCTCGGCTCCCTCGCCATCCGCCTCGTCCTCTTCTTACTGCCCTCCGTCGTAACCTTACTCTTCGACGTCGCACTTCCCAGCCTCGCCGAGTCAATCAAGCTCGGGGGCCGCGCATCCCTCCCGCCCCGCGACGCCAGGACGATAGCTCGCCAGGTCGGCCTGGTGCTGCTGAACTTGGCGCTCGTGACGGGCGTGGAGGGCGCCTCGAGTGTTGGGTTTGCGTTTGCGTTCGGGGAGAGCGACTTTAAGACGACGTCGACGCTTCCGTTGCCGTGGCAGCTGGCGAAACATATTGTGTTGCTGCTCACGGCGCGCGAGATCCTCACCTATTACATCCACCGCTACGTCCTCCACGGTTCGAACTCCATCGTTGCCAGATACCACCGTCGGTTCGCCCACGCTCGCGCCGCCGCGCCATACAGCCTCTTACTCTATGCCGACCACCCTCTTCCGTTGCTCCTCCAGCGCTTCATCCCCGTGTACTTACCCTCCCTCGCCCTGCGACCGCACCTCTTGACGTACTTTTTCTTCCTCTCACTCTGCACCGCTGAGGAGACGCTCTCGACTTCGGGGTACAGCATCGTGCCGGGTATCATCATGGGGGGCATGACGCGCCGGACAGCAGTGCACTACGCTAGCGGCGGGGACTGCAATTATGGTGCTTGGGGGTTCCTCGACTGGGTCAGTGGCACGGGGAAGGGAAGGGATGTGCTAGACGATGTGAGGGCCGAGGCGGAGAAGCATCATGTTGGGGAGAAGGTGGACGGTGGGATGGGGGCCATTCAGGATGGGATTAGCAATTTGAGGGAGGACGGGAGGAGGAGGAGTTCGAGGTTGAGGTCGAAGCGTGCTTCTTAATTCTGGCGGACGTGTATAAAAGTTGACTCTTGAAAATGATACCATTAATTTTCCGTGGCCATATCCGTCTATGAGGTCTAGCAACCAGTGTCCAAATCAAGTCCCACCTCTTATACATACCCCATCTTCTTCCCAAACCAGCTCAATGTCTCTAGCCCGCTCTGCACCCTCATCCCAATCCTCGCATCCAGCACAAATGCCTCCCAGACTTTGGCTGCGTCCATCTGCTTCAGACACTCGTCGTACTTTTCCCGCCTGTACTTGGCAACCTCCTCCTCTGTCCCCTCAGGCGGGCTGCAGCACTCACCCCACGCAATGGCGCCTTTCTCGTAGGTCCCCGCGGCGAGGACGTAGTCGTCCTTTGTAGGGCCCTTGAACAGTGACCTGTCTCTGTTAGCTGGCGCTGTAGTGAGCAGTGACAAACACTCACCGATCATGCTTCAAAACGTGCTCCTCCAGCACCTCCCTCGCCTCGCTGAACCGGCCCCCCCTCCTCAACAACGCCGCCTGGATGAGCGCCCAGGATCCCATCTCGTCAACCTCCCCCTTCATCTTATCCACCACCTCCTTCTTAGCCGTGCACCTCTCCCAAGCAAGGCTGTTCATCCCCGTCTCTAGCTCCTTGGGCCCCATGCGCTTAACCATGTTCCACAGGTAGTTCATCTCCATGGCTGGACTCGCCCCGATCGCATCCGCAAGATCAACCCCATAGGTCTTGACTCTCTCCTCCCACTTCTGCACCTTGCGCTGGATAAACACCTCGAACGGTAGCTGCCGCGCCATGAAGCGCTTCTTGCCCGCCACGCCGGGCGCCTTGCGGAAAAAGTCCTCCGTCTTGGCCTTTTGCCTGCGCGCCTCACCCTCGTCGCCGGCCTGGACCGCATCCCGGTATAGTTCCAGAGACGCGATGCCTGCCATGTAGTAGTATAGCGCGGGGCTCCAGTCGTTGACCTCCAGGCAGTGCAGGAACGAGTCGCGCATGAGCGGCCAGTTCTGGATGGCCATGGCGTTGATGCTCAGCTCAAAGTTGTTGAGCGCCGCGACCTGCTTCATCTTGGACTCGCCTCCCGTGGTCAGGATCTCGATGGCCTTTGACAGGTCCTGCTCGTTGCCTTGCCGTCGCGCCTCCTCGACGCGCCAGAGCTGCGAGTCCGGATACCGCGAGCGCATCGACGCCAGCAGCCGGTCGCATTTCTCGCGCGGTGGGCCCACCACCTCGGCGCCCTCGTCAAAGTCCGCCTCGGAAGGGAGGATGTCGACCGCACCGAGGAGGGCGTTGTAGTACGACAGCAGGACCAGCCCGGCGATGGCGCCGTTGACGTTGGCGTAGGCCGTCGACCGCCAGAGCATGCGGACGCCGCGCTCGCGGTCGCCGCGGAAGCCCACGACCGAGAGGATGCGCGAGAAAGCAGGCGGGACGAGCGTTAGCATCAGGAGGATGAGCCCGAAGCACATGTTTGCGCCCGAGTGGACGAACACGTCGAGAGGGTTCTCGAGCAGTACCGTATCGGACTCGGTAGGCTTGGACCTCGCCTCGCGCAGCGGTGCCCCCTCATCCACCTTGTCGTCCTCTGTGCTCGTCCCCGGCGTTGTCGAAGACGACGACGATTCCAAGTTCGAAGGCGTCTGCGTGCCAGAGGAGCCGCCTCCGCTCTTGGACTCGACCTCGAGCTTCTCCATGTTGGCCGACAACGACCCCTCCGACTGGCCCCCCAACCTATTCCCAAGCGTCTTGTTCTCCGTTTCAATGATAGCATCCAGCGTCATAAACGCCTTCCGCAGCTTGAGGAAGCTCTTCATGGCGTCAATCAGACTCTCGTGCAGCACCCCCACCACAGCACCCATGAGCTGCGTCTCCGCCCGCACGAGCTCGTACTCCGTCCCCGGCGGGTACAGCTTGCTCCCGCAGCGGGCCTTGCCGTGCTTCTGAGCCTTCCTGTAGTCTGCCCAGGCCCTCGCCTCGCACTCGTCCAGCTTGGCTGCCGTCTCTGTCATGACGGCCTTTTCGAAGCCCAGCACGGAGCGCATGAAGATGGTGACGGCGAGGCCCAGCTGGTGAAAGGATGAGTCGCCCGTCTGCAGGCGCTCCCAGGCGCCGTCGATGTCGTCGTTCATGATGAGCCCGCATGAGTTCATGGCGTCGTCGATATCCTCCATCTCCTTGGCGACGTTGTCCCGCGACGAGTCGCTGTCGCTGGCGTCGTCGGTCTTGACGGCAGGCGACCGGAACCAGCCTGTCAGACGGCTCATTGTGAAGGTGTATTGAGATGTGTGTTGTGAGGTTAAGGGAAGTGAGAGACCGTCTCTTTATGTCAGACGGTACGCAATCGTAGTCTTGTGATAATCATCCAGCCTTGTCAGCTGAGCCCCAAATGCTGACGTCCCTCAGGCTGAATTGTGCCCTCCAAAGACCCCTCTTTGCGTGGCGTTCTGCAAGCAATCCAGGCCCTTGTGACGATTGCGAAACCGAAAACGAGCCAAAAGGGAAGTGTGCGTGTTTCGACCCCAACAATCAGCGTCGCAGGATTGACAATGGGGATAAAAGAGAATAAAGGAAAATAGAGAGAGTGGGAAATGGAGGCGAGATAATTGAAGTGAGATATTAATCAGGACCGAAAATTGACGCCGGCGGGAGGAGATAAAAGCCCGACACGGCCCCGGGGCCCCGACAGCCCATGTCATAGGCCCGCTCTGCGCGGAGTTTAGGCGGGCTTTGGGTCCTACTGTGCGGTTTCTAATTGCTAGTGCCAATCAGAGCGTAGAACGAGTGCGTGGGAATTTAATCTAAGGAGGTGAAGATTCTAAGTAAGATATTGGTACAAATAAGCTAACTTTAGGGCTTAGAGTTAGAGGTTATATTATTTAGGGTTAGAATAGGCTTAGGGTTATATTTATGTTAGGGTTAAGGCTCGGATTAGCCTTGGTTTATATTGAAGATATATAATAGCTTATGTTCAAACATAGCACGTAGTACTAGAAATCACACTGCCTCTTGCCCAAAGAGGCAATCCAACTTGCTCCAGAGCTTTGGCGCCGTAACCCTTCCAATCGGAGGGCTCGGCTGACATGGGCGGGGAGGCATTGCATGCTGACGAGATTTCATGCATTTGTTGAGGGTTTCCTTAGATTACGAGTCTCTTATAATTAGTTTGAGCCTCAAGGTGACGTAGGCAGTTTCCGCTGATCTCGGAGGTAGGGCTTCTTATCAGCCCGAGAGGCTGCGCGTTTGATCTACAAGGGTCAAGACACGATGGCAGCGTAAGTTACAGTGCAGCTTTGGCCACATCATTTCTCCAACGGCTCGGCCTCTGCAGGTATCAATCCCACGTCCTTCTTAAACTCCCGCAGCCAATCCGGGTTATCAGCCGGCGTCTGATTCCACGGGTCGTCACTACAAAGCCAGTCAGTACATATCCTCATCTCAAACTGCTCTCGGGGACGACAGGGCGCAAAAGGGTTTAGGCCACTTACTCGTCAAACATGATCCATCGCGCCTGATGCTGCAGCTCCTCATCCGTAGGAACATGGCTGTTCGGATTGTGCGGAGACATGGTGCTCATCATGAACCGTGCCAGTTCCCGCCCGAGACGTCTATAGCAGTTACTGTCGACGTTGAGGAAGAACGACGTCGGTGCGTCAATCCCGCTGGCCGTTCCGGGGCTCTCCGTAGAGGTGTTGTTGACTCCTGAGGATTCTTCCGGAGTGTCCTGGCCCGGGCTTCCCTGGGGGTGAGATACAGCCTGCTCCATGTTGGCAGCGGCATCAGCAACCAAAGGCATCTTAGTCTCCGCAGGAGATGTCGAGCCATCTGCAGCCGCCAACCCATTCCGACGCCGAAACGGCGCAAGCCAATGCACCGACCCAAAGATCAAGCCATTCAAAAAGCCCACAAACATCTCAGACGGCCGTCTCGACTCCTCCTCCATACCCTGGATAATCGCCGAGGCCTCCCGCTGCAGCTCACCATCCTCGACCCCCAACCCCAGCAGTTTCGGTATCTCAACATACTTCTGCAGCCCCTCCTCCAGGGAGCACGCTTCAAAGATGGTGTCCTTGCCGCTGATCATGAGGTTCGTCATGCGGGACTTGGCGGCGCTCTTCATCGGCCGCATGCGTGCCTTCTTGGCCGTGTCGTCGGATGACATGAGGAGGTCGCGCAGCCATGACGAGCCTGGCTGTGTTGGATCCTTGGAGAGGATCTCGGAGCCGAAGATGATGCAGCAGCTTTCGTAGAGGAGCTCTTGGTCTGAGGGCGGTTGGTGCTTTGCGTTTGTGTAGTTTGCGTAGAAATACTCCAGTTCGTCTTTGATGAGCTCGTAGGCGCTTTTTGGTGATTCGGGGAGGCCTTGTTGGGTTGTGAATGGCCAAGGGGAGTTTCGTTCATAATGAATAAGGTCTGGAATGGTTAGCCACGAGTGCCGTTCGACGGGGAATGAGGACATACACGGAGGCATCGAGTTCTCAACCATATCAAGCATATGGCTCTCAAACCCCCAGTCTCCCTTCCAGTCAACCATCGTTTGCCCACCCCTAAAATGCTCAGCGACATGATCCACCCTATCCGACCAGAAATTCATAACCATGCCGCAGAACCCGCATCTCGAACGTATCTTCTCACTCTCGTGCTTCCACTTATCCATAGACCCTTTCACAAACTGCGTGTTGTGCACCAGCTTGAGGTGCTGCTGTAGGTGGTCCTTGCGGTAGAACGTCCGCTCCTCCAGCGCGCGGTTGTGACACGCCGAGAAGTTGTGACCTTGTAAATGCTCCAGGTCCGGGCTTACCAGTCCGCAATACACACACACCTGCTCTGCCTTGGCGTTCACCGTTATCGGCCCCGAAGGCGTGCACTCCCACCGCTCGAGCGAGAGGTGCAGCGACTTCTCGTGCCGCTTCCAGCTCCACTTTGTCTTGAAGGTCTCGGTGCAGAACGTGCACTGGTAGGGGTGGCAGGTTTCGGAGGCGGGGGGTCGCTCGGCGGGGGTGATGCGGCGTCGCCGTCGCTTGATGGACCTTCTGATGCGGTCTAGGGACCGGAGGGAGGAACCAGAGGTGTGCGAGTAGGCGGAGCTGGACTGGGTGCTGCCGGCGGATGAGCTGCTCTGGAGGGACCTCCCGGGATCTGAATCCCCAGAGTAGAAGATGCGATCGGGAGACTCTGGCGGGGACGAGAAGCCGCGGACTGCGCGGGCGATGGCCGAGACGGTGGCGGGTTCGTGCTCCGGCGGGGAATGCTGCCATCGCTGGAGGGGATTCATGTCCTCGAAGGTGGCGGGGGCCGCGATGGGGATCTGGATCGGCGCTGATGATCGGATGAGAGGCGTGGGCGGCCGTTCAGGCTGGTTCTTGAGACGTCGGCGGGCGTTGGCGAGCCACGTGGTTATCTGCTGTCTGCTGAGCCCGGTCTGCCTCTGGATGGCCTCGATGTCTCCTGCGGAAGGATACGGTTTCCGGATGTTGGTTGACAGCCATGACTTGAGGACCCTGACTGACTCGGACGAGAATCGCTTTCCGATCTTGGGGGGTGGTCTTGAAGGAGCCTTGAGGGGGCCTGGTGCTGTGGTCGTGGTCTCAGGGAACCCTGGAAGGGCATCTATTTGTCCGGTCTGTGCTAGAATTGGGCTGGGATGAAGGGCGGTGGCTTCCTGGAGGAGTGCGCTGCCGTAAGACTTGGAAGCCCTGGGTTGGAAGATCAGACCAGATGCGAACGCTTCCTGGGGACCAGAATGCGCATCCTCTTGAGACATTGCTCTCATGTCTCCCGCATCGCCATGGTGCAGCGATCGAGACGGGAAGGTCTCCCCAATGTCAATGTCGCCGAGGTCGAGGTTCAAGATCTGGTTCGTCTCCATGTCATTCAGATAAGCGTCAAAGGACTCGTCCAATCCGCCAAAGCCGTCGTCATAATGAGCGCCGAGAGATTCCATGCCTTGTCGCTATGGAGATGAAGATTGCACGATGGCCGAAGTTCGGAGGAGTTTTGTCATGTCAAGTCGAGGAATGAGCCATGGCTTGCGGACTGGAGGGCGTGAGGAGACCCACAAAAAGCTTGTCGATTTCGCCTTTCCGATTATGAAGTAGAGCGTCTTATTGGCTGGGGTGGTTGCTAGTCTAGCCAGTCATGTCTGAGGGGAATTACTAACATGCAGTTGATGCTGAGTTCTCGGCTGATTTTGTCCTGAGAATTGAGGTTAATTAGGTACTGTCCTATCTGGAAGGGGAATGCTGTATTTAACGAATATCATACAACACCCTCTGGAACAGCCATTAAGATGGGATCTGGTTAGCTACCCCATTCTCGATCACTTCAACATAAAATCATTGATCTATAAAACCTTGGACTATTCTATCCGTCTGCTTAAAATGTCCCATTAGTTGAACTCATACGTCGCCAACACAGCGAAATGGTCCGAAGTCCACTCATTGTCCTTATAGTGCGGGTTCGGCCTCGGCTCCCCAATAATAACATTCCGCGAGTCCACCACACGCAGGCCCTCACCTTTGTGATAGATGAAGTCGATTCTGTCCTGCGGCTCAGGCCTGTTGCCGTTCTGTTTCGATACAGGCGACCAGGTGATGCCTTGAACAGCCACAGGATCCGGGTTAGCTACACGGAACGAGTCGACGAATCCCTTTTCAGTGGTGAGCACCGACGTCGGCCACCACACTCCCGAAACACCACAGTTCTTCTCTGCCAGGGCCTCGACCCAGTCAAGGTGCGAAGGAGCGTTGAAGTCCCCGACGAGCAGCACAGGCACATCGTCTGCCTGCGCCAGATGCGCGTCCATACCGGCCAGGGTTGCCTTGATCTGGGGTGTGCGGCCAGATATCTCCTCCCGCTGCATGACCTGATCGACAGACATGCCGTCGAAGCAGAAATCGTACGGCCCGTAGGGGTCATAGCCAAGGTGCACAACGTAAAAGTTGAGCTGCCGGTCGTCGCCGTCGAGTGCGATCTTAACACCCGCGGACTTGCCACCGACCATCTCGCCGTATTCCTGCGCGATGGGGTACTTGCTGAGAACACCGAGGTCGCCGCCGCCAGACCAGTAGTGCCAGCCTAGAGCGTTGGCGAGGCGAGGCACGTGGCGGCCGTTCTGGTCCTCCTGGATGCCGATGACGTCGGCGCCCAGCTCGGCAAGGAAGCGCACCTGCTTATCGTGGTAGTTTCTGACCTGGGTGCCGCCGTGCCAGAGGTTGGTGGTGAGGACCTTGACCTGCTCCACAAGGGAGGAGCCAGAGGGGCGGACGGGGATCTTGAAAGTGGCGGAGGCGGAGGATTGGGATGCCCTCGCCTGGACTGACACGACGACTTCTCCCTCTGAGTCGGGGGTTCCGGATAGGACGCCGTCGGAGCTGACCTCGAGCCACTCGGGATCAGTTCCATTCTTTGCGAAGGTGACCGGGCCACTGTCGCCCTTGACGAGACCCGAGATTCTGTGAGAGTACTCGTCGCCAACGCGAGCATTGGGAAGCACGACATCAGACGTGATAAACGCAAGATCCCCTCCAGTCTCGCGGGCCAAAAACACATCCACAGGCTCAGCGAGCCATTTGTACCCGCCGTTGGCAAGGAAATACGCCGTGTAGTTGCCGGGCTCGAGACCATCGGTGGGCAGGCGGACCATGTCCTGGGCATTAGGGGCGTACGTCCAGACGACGGAGGCAGAGACCTTTTCCTCGTTGACAGGGCCGCCCCCCGAGCTGTGGTAGAGGCCGACCCAGTTTGTCGAATTGGTGTGTTCGACGGAACCGGTCTCGTACTGGAAGGTGAATGAGGTGGCGTCCTCGATGAGGGACACCAAGCCGGTTCTCTCAAGCGCCGTCTGAGCCTGGACGGGAGACGAAAGGGAAGTCCAGATAGCGGACGTGACCGCTACAAAGCCCGAGTGGAACCTCATGTTTGTCTAGGAGAGCCCGAGAGATTCGGCAAGGGGAGAAACGGATGGAGGACGGCGTCGAGGAGACGAGGCGACACAGCGTTCTTATACCGCCTGCAAAGGATCAAATTCCGACTGAATTCCCCGCAGAAAAATAGAATATGGGCAACCACTTTCGGCGAGTTCCAAATTCCATCATCCAGCGGAGTCACTGCATGGCCCGCAGCAGGTCCCACTACCCGGAGGGCCAATATTCGGCCCCGGCCAAGCCACGCCCGCGATCCGCCCTCTGATCCATGGCTCGTCCCCGGTGGGATCGGCAGCCGCTAAGAACCAAGCAGCAGGGTCTAAGTCAATCCTCTCCAGGGACCCATCACGCGCACGTGTAACCCAAGACGTTCTTTTAGGGGACCGTGGTTTCGAACCTCATCCTGCTGCTCCTGCAGCCTGTTCTAAAGATCCATTTGTCCCACAGAAAATATGGTCATGTTTCTTTGGAAAATCCAGAAGGAACTGCAGCGATCCTCCTGGCTCGGGAACTTCCGCATTGGAGGAATTTGCCCTTAATCTCGCTCTGGATCCTGATCCTTCCGCCAGGGTTGGTGCGGCACAGCAAGCGCCCACACGAGAATGATATGGCCATTTGAGGTAGAAGCTTTTTCTGCACCAACGGTTTGGCGGCGCTTCTGGCGGTTATCCACTGACAGCGGGGGCAGGCCGGGGGGGTAGCGGCTTGCCCGATCTTGAATGTCGGTAAGCAGTTGCATGGTATGACGGTGGTGGGTGTTCTTTGCCAGCTCATAAGCTAAGGAATTTCCATTCGATGCCATGCCATCTGGGAGGACGCTGCCTTGCTCAGAACCAACCCTCTTACCTCCACAGGCCAACGCGAAGATCATAATTACCACACAATAGAGACCCGACACCACGGGCCATGGTGACCTCAACATGTTATAAGCCTCCCAACTGCATCGCAGAGGCCTCATCAATGCAATCCCCTCCCCCACAAACCTTGAAAGAAATAACGCCTTTCAAAGGAGGGTTAAAATGGCCCCTCCCCTCCTTTCCTCGGCTGCTCAATTCAAACACATATGCGACGACACTGTCAAGGTGAGACTAAACTTGTTGGCCCAGCAGCATCGAAACCTATGGTGTATGATACCCTATGTCTTCTCATCTGTACGAGCCTCGCAGTGATGTCGCTCGACTACCGGCCACAATTTAGTCATCGAGTTGACAGTACCCAGAAGTGAATAATATATTTTACAATAAGCAGGATTGGTCGAGTTATTCCTAAGTCGGCACCAATCAAGATGCGGCTTAGGAGCTTATATGGTGTTGGTTCTTCTGACTTCGTATAAGGAATGAGAACGATGTCGTTGGCCGTGTTAGCAAGCCTGGTCTGACCGATTCTACCAAATTCATCAAGGGAGCCTTTAGTTTCCCTTCATCTCAACAACCGGTCATCGTCAATCATCTGAATTTGATTTTGAGCATTAATTTCACCGTCTATGCTCACCATACAGCCGACAGAAACACCAAGCCAGCACGTGACGGGATTGCTTGTCAGATCCTTGTTGATGAGTCCTTTTCCTACCCCGCCACCTTATATCTGACTTCTTCCTTGAATAGATGATACTCTGTTCATATGTCCAAAACTGGCCGGGTGCCCTCCAGCATTGCATCCCAGCGGCGATACAAGGAACCTCCACCCAACACCATGCCCCCTACCCCCCCGCATACACCCATCTACCACCCTCTCAATCCTGCCGCGCAGGAAATCAGGCTCCTCAAGGTCGAAGGAACAGCCGAGCCCTCCTCCCGCATCCTCAGCTCCCTAGACGACGACAAGACCCAGTTCATCAATCTCCTCGAGGGCTTCATTCTCGCTGCGCACGCCCAAGAGCCTCCTGAAATGCAAGCTCGAGACCTTCCAGCTCGGCGAGACGCCCGAGTACCGCGCCATCTCCTACACGTGGGGCGCCCCAGAGCCAGCTGGGTTCATCGAGGTTGACGGGCGGATGGTCTCTGTCCAGCCCAACCTGCTTGCCGCTCTGGCGCGCCTCCACCGTGACTACTGGTTCGACTACGTCTGGGTCGATGCGCTGTGTATCAACCAGAGCGACGACGACGAAAAGGGTCACCAGGTGCCCATCATGAACCGCATCTACAGCCACGCCGACATGGTCTACATCTAGCTCGGGGAGGAGCAGAGCCACTCGTCGCGCGCCTTTTCTTTTATAGAAAAATCCCTTTCCTACTGGACGCGTTCCCTCGAAAAGACCGGGCCGTCTGCCTCGAGGGGGAGAATGTCCAAACAAGAGGCGTACCTGCTGAGCAAGGCAAAGGCACTCAACACCAAGGCGGATCAGCAGGCGATGAAGCAGCTTTTCGAGAACCCATACTGGACGCGAGTCTGGGTCCTGCAGGAGGCGGCGCATGCCCAGGCCGTCCTCGTCATATGCGGGCGCCACGTCGTCGACTTGGACGACCTGATGGGCGCTGCCTTCTTCTGAGACGTGGCCCAGACGGTATCGTACGACCTGAACGGCTCGAGCGCCTTTGACCATGGGCTGGAGAACTTCCAGGTCTTTCGTAGCATCGTGAAGGGCTTCGCCGGAGACTTGAGCGACGCCGAGCGCCGCGAGCACAGGGCCATGAACGAAGGGTACTTTCCCATCTACTCGGATCTTTTCAGGCTGTTTAACGACATAAGGAGATTCAAGGCGACAGACAGCCGGGACAAGTTCTATGCGCTGCTGAACCTGCTGGGGCCCGACGACGCGTTCCTGAAGCCGGATTTCCACCGTTCTCTAGGGCGCCTCTACCGGGACGTCGTCGTCGAGGGGATCAGCCACTCTAATAGTCTCTGCTGCATCACCATGGGGGGTTGTGGCGTGCTCCATGAGTCGGACGCTTGGGGCCTTCCCTCGTGGATCCCAGACTTTGACAAGATCGGAGACTTCACCTCGTTCTATGCAAAACCCATCTTTATGCTGGCCCCGGATGGCGAGATCCGCTTTGACGCCTGTGGATCCAGAGCTCCTGAATATACTTTGAGTGAAGGCGATGAACACAAGTATCTCACGGCAAAGGGCTTCATATGCGACAAGATAACGACCACGATGCTAGAACTGGATGGCTTTGAAACGTTCCGATCGATCGCCAAGTCCCTCGAGGTGTACGACCTCAGAAGAGACAACGACGGGACAACCATCTACGCCCGGCTGTTCAGAACCTTGTTCCCGCCCAAGCTGGAGACGAGCAAAGACGGCGACACAGCACCTTTCGTTGGGCGTTCCCGCAAACTGATGGTTTCGCGTTTCATGCTCTACGGGCAAGCCGCCTTGGAGAAGCACCTGAAGCCAAAGATGGACGCCGTGAATACCGGGAGGAGGACCCGAGGCCTGGAGAAGCTGACCATCGCGGAAGAGATAGAGGTGATACTCTGCGAGGGAGATGCCGCGCTGGCGTACGTGGGGCTTAGAATGCTCGCCGAGGAAGACGTGCCGAGGAGGAATATCCTCAGAGATCAGCTTTGCGGCCTGGCCGCGACTGCTTTCGGCCAGACAGCTGATGAGGTTCTGGCGGACTTCGAGGAGGCGACCTCAGGTCGGACGTTTGAGGCGGTTGTCGCGAGGTTACGGGCTGCTCTGGGGGCACGCTGGGGCGGGAGGGCGTTTGTAGTCACCGAGGGAGGACACATGGGGTTCGCGCGGCCGGGGACGATGGTGGGGGATGAGGTTTGTATCCTGTATGGGTGCCCTGTTCCTGTGATTGTCCAGCCGGCTGGGGAGAGATTTCTTCTCGTCGGGGATTGTCGTCTCGAGGGGATGATGAATGGCGAGATGGTAAAGAGGCTGGACGACGGCGAGTTTACAGCACGGGACTTGACGTTTAAAGAAGGCGGTCTGCTATTTTAACTGGTGTATAGACAAAGTAGATTTCTATTTTCTAGAACAGACTTTTCCCCATCCCGGCCCCAGAATCGAAGTCATTAGTTTAATATTCACAGTTTATACTATATACGGCGTCCTCTATATCCGAGCTGTAAAAAAAAAGACACTCTTCACCTTATCTTGGCCTGCTTGATCGATCGGGATCCTCGCCCGTCGATGCTCTCCAGGGCGCGGTGCCGATGAAACGAAGGTGTGTATGACTTCTCCGTCAGTCCTGCCATGTCCCTGCATAGCATCTCATGGTACTCATCAAGCGCGTTAATCAAAGGGCCGTCATCGTCGTCATCGTCGTCATCCTCTGGCGGGTCAGGGAGCTTCTTGTTGGTGATGCATCTGCGTGCATCGGAGTGGCCTCTGGAGAGGCAAGGCATGTACTCGGCTTCCACGGAAGGTTCACCACCTGGCCGAACTGAGACGTCGTCTTGAGTCTGGCTCGCTGGCCTTGTAGGGCCGAGGAGCCTATAGAGGGCGTCTTGCTCCTCTGCCGTTGGAGTCCGCCGCAGGATCTCTTCCAGCAGGTCGCCGTGGGATTGTGTTGAAGGGACTGCATCGTCGCTGTGCTGTAGAAGGAAACCAGCCTCCTCTGGGGACAGCATATCAGAGCCTGACAGGAAGGAACCAGCTTCGTCTGTCGGGTAGCAGTCATATGAGAGACATGATGAAGAGCAGTCTTGTACAACGTCCTGGCTGGAAGTCCTCTGACTGTCGACATCCCACACTGTGAGAATTGGTCAGCCATATATTCAAAACCATTGTTTAGTCATCTTACCTTCGCTTGAGCGATACGTCACACCGCTCTCTCGTCCTTCGTAGATGGAAAACTCTTGGTCGATGCTCGACCTCCTCGAGTCAAAGAAGGTGTCGCCATCCGAATCCCTAGAGTGGGAAGAACAAGGCGGGTAGAGAACAAAGGGAAGACCAAGGTCGGGTGCGACGTTGCTCAAGGGCGCAAGGATATCGAATGGATCCGGATATCGCTCGTCTTGGATCTCGGCTCCAGGGCATGTGCTGAAGGTTGCGATGAAGCCGTGGCGTTTTGTTGAAGACGAGGACCGGACTGAGGATGAGCTCTTTCGTGAATCCATGGCCGTGGATGTGTATGAGGGTGAGATGGGTTGTCTAGGTGTAAATCCCGATCGGGTACTGGCCAAGCTGGGCTAGATATATATCGATGTCGTCGAGCTGTCAGATGACTCGCGCTGCCAATAGAAGATTCCAATGGAAGAATGGAAGAAAGAGAGAAGGCTTTTCTAAGAAAACAACAAGCATTAAATTTAGCACAAGAAACCGTTCAAACCCGACGTCCCCCTCGCCTTTATTTATCTCACTCTGGGCTTTGACTTAGCACCCCTGACATAAGGCCGCGCCGTCGCCAATTCCCAAGGCGTCAAACACCGCTGCCCAGGATCCCCTGTCAGGCTGGACCTATTCTGAGTTGGCGGTTGCAGCCTCCTCGCGCCTCTGACTTTGCGCAAACAGGACATGCCGGTTTCAGCTGCTCCGCGCTGATCCGGATGACACCGAGTACAGGCGCGGCACGGGCAGAGGGTGCCCTGCGCGCGCAGAGGGGGGAGGGGAGGGCATGGTTCGTGCGAGGCTTGCAATGGTTTTGAGACGAATTGTCAGCCCCGTTGATTTTGGCATATGCGTCAAATTGTGAGGCTTGCGGCCTGATGGTAATTCCGGCATTTGACGCTGGGCTTCTGGACTCTCAACTCTGAGTTATTGAGGTTGCGATGGAAAAGTCTCGAAGGAAAACTTTACCAGATGACACGACTGTTTCAACTTTGGGGGGGGGGGGGAGAGAAGTCCGAACGTGACCCGGTATTTGAGGCCACGGCGGCAATAGCTGCCATACCTGCCGGTGGGTGATACCCCGACTTTATCGACATCAAACATGTGGCTTGCTCAAGCGTCGAGTTAACCTCCTGACTTGAGGCACCTGGCCAGAACGCTAATAAGCGGGCCCTCTCCGCATCCAGTCGCCCTATCGGGGAGGCTAGCCGAACGACATGTCGGTCCGATCGGTAGTTGTGGTGACCAAAGGGCCCAGCATACGAAGCTTGGCTCGTATCCCACCCGCCCTGTCGAAAAATAGGGTTCGCATCAAACAAGAAACGCGCAGCCTGGGGAAATCAAGACGGGGTAGAGCTTAGTAATAACTTGCTGTCTGTTATCCCACTTGGCCGATCGGGCCGAGCCGGGGGACCCAGTGCATTATGTCGGGCGTCAAGAACACATCTGATGCAGTTGATGCTCGTGTTGAGCCCTTGCCCGAATCCTGGCTACTTCCAAGGCCCCAGATTACATACCTCGCCCTGGCATAGGTTGACTTCGTATATAGGCTGAATGCCTATGACTCCCCCCGAGAAAGTATATCTTGCCGCGAATGCATTAGCATTAATATTAACCCGCACATTGTTGGGTTGGCGACCAAGGCAAGTGGTTGAGATTCCCCCGTTCGTAGGGCTGCAATCCTTGATGGCCATCCTGCAAGGCATTATGCACCAACAATCACATGCAGGATTCGCTCGTATGCCTCGCATCCATACCGGTGAATACGAGAATGCTGGCATGAAAATCCTGGATATAAAGCTGCCTGACACCGCGGAAAGATCCTACACCGCATTACACACCATCACCGCCGAGGCGATGTTGGTATCAGCCAACTTCAGACCAGTCCAAAGTCCCAGTTGAGGCCGGGCATATACATCGATGCTCCGGCAGAGCAGCTGACGTTCGGGCCCCAAAATTACAGCCCGCTGCCTCGTAGGGCGGAAATTCCACATCGGCCCGGCGATTCCAGCCCGAACATATTTCTGCCGGACCGGCCATCCTTGCCGACAAACTGCCGCTGCCGCTGCCGCTTACGTTATCGCTCTCAACGGTTGCAGCGTCGAATATATCCCCGGCGACCGCCAACCCCTTGGGCGAAATGGGCCAGCACACGTCTTGGACTGCCGGGCACCAAGCCGATCCTGAAGCTGGCGTGCGCGGCCGGCTCGGGGGCGGCGACCTCGCCGTGGCGCCGTTGGGCAGGGTTGGCCAGTTGGCCCTGAAGTGAGGTTGTAGATCCTGCCACTCTAGCTGACGAGATTTGAGGTCGAACCCTCCTTTGTCGGAGCTCTGGCTGCCGGCTGCGGGGCCGGGATGGCGATCCCGCGGAACCCGAGGGCCATGGTCGGCGACTTGGGGGGATTGATTCTGGGGCGGGCGGTTCTGGGGCGGACGGTTCTGGTGAGGCGAACGTGAAGTTGGGGTCGGTTTCCCTACCGAAAGCGAGACCGATGACTGCGTCTTTGGGGCTCTATGAGCTTGCTGTGGTTGGGATTAGAGCGCCACGGCATTGAGTTGAAAGCTAGTACTTCCTCTGGTGACTAGAATATCCGTTGCTCAACATTCAAGAGTCTTGGCGCTACCCTAGAGAACTGGAAGCTGATATGCCTGTTCGTCTGTCGCGCACCGACGTGCCAGTGCTTCTCCCCTAGAGATACCCGAGTAAAAGATAATAATCCCTCTATGCGATTCCCTCAAATGAAACACCTCCATAAGTTCTCCCGCAGCTGCCCATCACCTAGCCGCATAGCCGAGGAGATCCAGTCCGCAGCTTTTTAGAAGCGTAAAATCTACAGCCTTTCCTTGGTGTTGGACCACCCGCTATGCGCCCACCCTCGTTTCTGCGGGATACAACCTCTCACCATCCTCCGGGTGGAAATTAAATGCGACCTCCTTGAAGTTGCCGCGGTAAGGGCCCCGAGCCTCATTATGGGTCTGTCCGAATACATGGTCCTCGTTTCGGACACAACGCCGTCCACGGCCTGGACGGTAGTTTTGGGCACCGAAGCTGGGTTTGATGAAGACGAGAGTGCGGAAGAGCATACCCGGGTCCGAGCCGATGAGCGGTACAAACTCACTGATGCCGTTCTTTCCAGGATGATGCTACCTTGTCCAACTCTTCCTAAAGCATATGTGTTCTGATGAGGGTCCAAAGGGGAGTATACAAAATTTGGGCAGAGCACAAGAAGTGGTCTAGTGGAAGACAGACGCTAAGACTGACGGGGAGTCTATTTGTATGATCGGACTCTCGGTATACGTCGCTCGTTATGGAGCTCAATGGCTGCACCACGGTCCATTGGTACCTCGTCAATCTGGGCTTGACGAGCTAGATCATTCTGGAATCGACAACAGTATTCAGGCTAAGGCATCTGAACTCCATGGCTTTTCCAGGACTTTTACTCCCACTTGAAGGTATATAGGTCTGGTACTGTCTTGTCTTCCAGACGATAGGTGGTCGGCGCAGAAGCGCTCCTCACCAAACGTTGCAGCGCCATATCAACCGCCCCGATCTTATCAAGGTTGCATTTGAATCTTGCAAACTCAATTTGGCATGCGCATCGGCAAAGAAGAAGCCACGATTGCCGTGACGGGGAGGCCAGATTGACTACACTGGCCACCCACTCCAGATCTGCCGCTCCGATGTCGCAGAATTGTACAATACTGGCCATCAGGATAGCCATGCCAGAACTCAATCTTCACCAGCTTCTCTGCTTCAACAAGACTGCGTACATGGCGCCAGAAGGATTTGTCTTGCCCCGGCATGCAGCAGGTCTGATGAATCAGCTACATGGCCCAACAAACCCACAGCGTGGCGTCGGGCAGAAATGTCCGCGAGGAGCCAAGATGCCTGTATTATTACCGTCTTATTGTCGAAGTCATCTCCTCTTCAACATACCCCGTGGCGCATATTTGACGTGTTTAACCCCAAGCTGAGCCCAAAGCTCCAGACCATCCATTCTCGATACTGAGTCTTTGCATAGACATCGAACTCCGGTTCCCGGCACTGAGCGATATAATGTCTCCAGTATCGATTTGACGATAAATTTGGATACTCCTGTTGGCTGTAGTCAAGAGCACCTTGAAAGCCGGTCCCCAGCGTCGTTGTCTGCTCAACGTCTGCATCATGTGAACGACGCGATATAGCTCCTCGCCCCAGCCTCCCAGAGTGGTCTCAAATTGAGAAATATCATCGATCACACAGTAGACGGTAACATCCGGATGTACCTCGCTCAGAAGGGCCCGGAATAGCTGGCACAACGCCTCCAGGTCGTGCTGCGTGATGGCCTGCAGCGGTTCATCGTCCAGGCACACTGTGGTGTTCTGGCAGTCGTTTCGCTGACTGACGATGAGCTGTGCGATAAGGCTCCGGAGCATACCACGACAGCCGCTCATCGGGTCTGCCATGTTTGTATGCAGACCGCAGAAGTGCGTGAGAATCATGAAATGCGAGTGTTTGTGCATGCTCGCGAATATCGCGGACAGGACAGAAAGCGGAGAGATCTTGCCGCGACAATACTCACCCAGGTGGCCGTCTACCAGCACGAGATCCGACGAACTGTTGGGAATCTGCGCCCAAATCTTGAAGCGATCCATGTTTAGCAACCAGGCTCCGCGTGACAGCCCATTTTGGCCGATCGCGTTGCTCGCTCTCAAGACCAGTCCAAGATCGTTAACAAGAAACAGCGGGTTAGGTAGTCGGAGAATCATGTAGAGCTCATCATACGACAAAGATACAGAAATGGGCATCGACATAGTCGGCGGACAATCAAGCTCGCAGTGTCCACAGGGTGCTTTCACATATTAGTGTGCTTCCCAACCGGCAACCTGATGGGTTGAACGTACAGGGACTTCGTGTAGAAATGGTGCCTAGTGCACTCTGTAAAAGTCGAGGAGCTGTCGGTTGAGCGTACCACATCAGCTCTTGTAGTGAATCCTGCATGCCGCTGAAACCCAGGCGAAACTGCGATTCACAACCGCTCAGAGAGTGCTGCAGGTTTTGGTTGATGCTGTTGAAAAAGGTATGAGCCAGCGATTCCTGTCGCTCGTACCGGGCGTTGCTGTTGCGCTCCATCTCGAGCTGACTGCTCTGGATGGAACTGAGTCCCTCTCGTAGCTCGGAGATGGCCGACTGTGTTCTGGACATTTCCTGGCTGACATTCAGGGTCTCTCGCAGGGTTTCGACGATGGTCTCGTTCGCGAGGGTGCTGACTCTGACTGAGACCCTGCGAGATGCCCTGCTAATGAGCTCAAGAGAGCGATCAATGGAGGCTGCCTCGTTCTCCGGGTGCTGTCGGAGGATTCTCTTGGGCACTACCATAAAATATCAGCATTAGTCCTCCACAGCGACTTGCCGCGTCAGACGTACACGATACTTTATGCTTCCGCAGCAGTATCTCGGTCAATGTAGAGACCTCTTCTTTCACTGTGACGTAGAGATCCCAGACAGAATTACGAAGCGGCTCATCATTAGGACGGGCTACCACAGCGTGACATGCCTCGCTAAACGTGATTGGAATGTCCTCGAACGCAGCAAGAATACGCTCCCCATTATCGATCCGTTTCTTGAGGAGCTAACGATATCATGAGTCAACCTTTCAACTTCTCGAGCGGACTGTCGTACCGTGAAGATGCCCTTCAATCCACCTCGCAAGACACTGAGGCCGTCCTGCTCCGGGATCATCTCTGCTAGACACTGCAAGGTCGCTGCAACAGCGCGATTCCTTTGCATCGCGCGTATTCTGTCATTTTCGGCTTTGGCCTTGTAATTTTGCGTAGCCTCTTCCATCGAAGTCATCACCTCAGCCCATGTGCAATCTCCAGGTAGATCAAGGGCTTGCGAAGCGCTGCTTTGCCACGGTCAGAATGCACTGTACAGACAATATGGAATGGGGGTTGACAGACTCCAGTGCAGTCGATTGCTGGGTTGCGCGACCGGAGCCTTGCGCCGGCGCACTGGTTCCGAGTTGTGCAACGTCCATTATGGTATATGTCGTGCGGGGATTGAATGGCGTTCTGGTTTCAGGCGAGGTCGCTGGTATTTGATCACCATCCGAGGTAACCTGGGCTTTCATCCATCTCGGGAAAAGATGCCTAAACTTGAATTGCTGTCATCAATCAGGCTGGCATGGGTCCTCGTTTCTGCCTTGATAGCCCTGTCCCGACGACTCGCATATGCAGACCAGATTGCCAACAGGCTGTGCTAGGCGGCAGTGCTAAGGCGACAGTTAGGCGACTCTCTTGGAGGGGATGATTGGCTCCAGACCCCAGTCTTCAGTGAGTATGACCTCGGATTGCCACGTCAATGGCCTTATAAGTAGGCGTGCATATGTAAGCTCAGCCCTGATGAGAGTCGTCATGCGGAAGGATTCAGCCTGATGCATTCAGCATTAGCCATGAGTTGGCTATAGAAGGGGCGCAAAACTCCCTGTCTGGAGACCACCAAATCATGCTCCCATATTGAATCATGGAGTCGCAGAACCAAATGTCCACAACCAAATATTCAGACGAGACGCCTGGCATAGGGGAAAATACTACGGAAAAAAAAGGCACCCTACCGCAGGAAAATGCACCAGGCCAGACACTCAAGCCCCCGCCAAAAAATGACTCCGAACATGAGCACGCGCCAGATCAAAACGGAAATGCGACCGCCGAGACGTCTCCGAGCCAGGCCCAGAATATCGTCGAGGACACCAGAAAAAGAGAACTCAAAGCCCAAAGCGAAAGACAGAAGCTGGTGAACCCAGTTCAGATAACCCAGCAGCCCGATCCCAGCAGTGTTATTCCCGAGGTGCGCAGGTGTGATTGGGAGAACTTCATCAATCGCTTCTCGAAAGACGAGCCCATTTACGCGATTGAAGCCCTCGTAACTGGGGATCAGCTAGGCAAGGAGATGATTGAGGAGGCTCAGAGGAGAAAGGACTCTGGCTATTTCCAAGCGGCCGACTACGAAGCCCAGAGCCGGGTCACCAGATTGCACACCAGCACGACCTGGGTACAGAGGGTCAGGATTCAGTCACCTAGGCTGTTGGAGGTGCTGAGCCGAGTGACGGGTTATGCCTGGGCGACCAACTCGTACACCTTTCTACACCCGTTTCAATACCTCATCCACCATCACGAAGCCCTGAAGCAGGAGCTGGCCAGGCTAGAGGCACTTGAAGCCACGGCAGACGGATCTCAATCCTCGTCTGAGCAGCGTTCATCTGCCGTGCACCATCTGCGATGCTACATCGATTTTGTCGAAGCCGACATCTTGCCTCGATACCAGCTTCTGCGAGGAGGAGTCCAGCATGGTTCATTGAGGGTTCGCTTCCACGAGCTCTGGTACCTCTTCAAACACGGCGACCTGATCTACATGCCCGAGAAGACGATCAAGCGCTACATTGTAGAGCACATGGATAAAGACATCATGTGGTCGGCCAAGACCTCGGACGAGTCAACGATGCGTCAGCGAGTCTGGCGTCTCTGGGACCTCAACATTTCCCCTGCCGATCCTGCGTCGCCAGTGGACGCCCAGGCTGATAACGGATCATTCTCTGCCTATGTGTATTACCTTGACTTTGACGGCTCGTCTTACAGTCCCGTGGCGTGGGATTTCTCCATCCCGTATTTCGAAGGCGAGAAGGACGTCCGCGACCTGGAGTTCTATCCGCTGCAGTATGCCAGAGGCGCCTCGGAGCTTCTCAAGGAACGGATCAAGATCGGTGGCTTGTTCACCAAGTGCCGTGAAGAATGGCACATGTCGTACAGCGGCTGGACGCTGACAACACATCCAATGGGATGGCCCATCATTGATAGCAACAGCTTCAATGTTCAACGTCAAATACGACCGGAATACATCGAGGGAGAGGTTGTTGTCGACTTTGCCGAGGCGTACAACGCTGAACCCTTGTTCAAGGAAACATTTGCAGACCAAGAATCCTGGATCTGCTCCGTCACTCCCAGCAATGCAGCCACTGGCCTAGATGTCCTGGTCGTCTGGTCAGACTCGAGCCGCTCAGGCATCATCTCCGGCTCGCATGAGATAATCATCACACAGGACATTGAGGGCTTTGAATACGAGGACCGCATCAAGAGAGACAAGTACATGCGGCCTGATAGAGATTTGAACATTGTCCCAGAGGGGGGCGACCTCGCCTTGCTTCCGCGAAGGTTGTATGTGTACTCTCTCAGGGACTCGAAGTTTGTTGCCGTGGACGTCCAGCACCTGAAGTCATTGAGCTGGCGTGACGACGGATTCAGCCAGTTGCAGCTCCAGGAAGGCCACAAGCTGGTGATTCAGAGCTCAGTGCGCTCTTATCTGAAGCGCAGACCCGTTGAGAGACAGATCGAGAAGGCAAAATCCAGCATGCTCTACACCCAGGACTTCATCCGGGGCAAAGGGAGGGGGCTTCTCATCATGCTCCATGGAGAACCGGGCACGGGGAAAACTGCCACCGCCGAGGCAGTGGCCCAGACGTATAGGCGACCCCTTCTCTCGATATCCTGTGGAAGGTGGGATCATCCTAGGATGGTGGAACAGGGTCTGGAGGTAGTGTTTCGCCTGGCAAATCTATGGGATTGCATCCTATTGCTGGATGAGGCCGACGTCTTTCTCTCTGCTCGGACATCAACAGATAACTTGCTGAGAAACAGCCTTGTGTCGAGTAAGTGTTATACCCATCTTCATGCAGAGTCATGCTGACCCGGTGCTCGAGTCTTCCTAACGAGACTGGAATACTACAACGGCATCCTTTTTCTCACTACCAACCGCATCGGCAAGATCGACCCAGCAATCTCGTCGCGACTCCATCTAATACTGCATTACAAGAGACTCAAAGAGCCTGAAATTCAAAAGGTGTTCCGCATCAACATCGACCGGCTACGACAATCGGAGCAGCAGCAGGCCGAGGCGAGCGGCGAGCGACCGCTCGTCGTGGTAGAACAAGACGTCGCACAGTTTGTCACAGACCATTGTGCGAAACATCCAGGTGGCAAAGGAGCCTGGAACGGCCGACAGATACGCAACGCATTTGTGATCGCCGCAGGCATGGCGCGCGATGAGGCCGAGCAGCAAGAGTCGTCGGATTTCCAGCCGCAGCTGCGGTACTCGCACTTCAAGCAGGTCGAGAAGCTATTCGAGGAGTTTGTGCACTTCCGCGTGCGGGTGCTGGGCAAGGATGATGCACAGCAGGCATTGTTGAATGAAGAGCGCGATGACGACTTTGATGGCATCGCCGAGGAGGAGAAGAAACACGCCTGGCCTTCTGCGACGAGCCACGGCCAGACTGACCTGCAGTTTCAAAGAATGACGTCTCCTACGCATGTCCACTTCGCCAGACAAGCTCCTACTCGCCAGCAACCAGGTATGGGAGTCGGCTTTGGCATGGCATCCTATGGCCAAGAGCCCCGGCCCCCGAACACTTGGGGCATCAACGGGAACTCCAGCCACGGATACACTGCCATTCCGTCAGGACTGCCCATGGAACAGGCACACAGAGCACCGTATATCACGATCCAGAGCGACCCAGCACTTGACTCACAACCTGCAATGCCTGGCTTGAGCGGGTACGCGCAAAGCCACATCCAAGGTCACGGCTCGCTCATGGCGAACGGTCAAGCCCCCCAGCAAATTCCGGCAGCTCAGACTTCTGGAAACCAAAGGCAGCATACCTTTGTTTCTGGGGGCAGCGTTGGCGAGTATCCAGGGCAAGGTCCAGTGGACAGTTCATGAGTGGCTTGTAGAATTGTGCCCGTCTCTTTACAACAGCAAGTTTAAACAGATTTCTTGCAGTAGATAATAATGAGTAATCGCAGACACGCTGTCATGACCCGGGCCGTATTTGCAGTTCGGCCTCATTACTGATCCACAATATCAAGAGCTGTCAGGATGTACGGGAGGGCATGTGTTTCGACACGAGCCCTAAGTGGTACTTCTGACTAAAACGCCAAAAATAAAACATCACGACCAAAACATAACTTTGCAAAAAGAAGGTCGTCCGACGCGGGCATGATTCGAACATGCGCTCCCGAAGGAAATAGATTTCTAGTCTATCGCGATAACCACTCCGCCACCGCGCCCCGGATGGGAATCCTGATGATTGCAGTGATCAAGAGCCCTTGCCAACGGGCAAGGAAATAGATACCTGCCGTGGAGGTCGTCAAACAATAAATGCCTGAATTGGCTCGGCCTCGTAGTCCTTGCGTCTAATTGACGTCATCCTTTGCGCACTGGAGCTTATTAATATGCTCACCAGGGACAAGGGGAAGACTTCAATCCCTGCTGTCGACTTGTGACATCTGATGGCCAAAGCCCGAGCTTTCCCCTTGGCCTATTGAATGGGCCGTGGACCCTTCAGGGTCTCTCGCCTTGTCGTCATCCTTGCGTTGACGTAGACGAGGTGGGGGCGTGGGATTCTTGACGTACATAATGCCCCGCCCTGTTGTCAGTCAGGATTACTGGGAAGTCATGCAAGAGTAAGGGTCTTGGTTTCAGTTATAACCGTTCGACATGCGTGATGTTGATAAATCAGGACAAAGCGCACGAGGGTTTCAAAATCAGTTGTCTCTATATGCTGAAAAGTATACTTTTATAGCTCTTGATACTGAAGCACCCAGGACGGGGACTTGACAGCCAAATCAAGTTCGATGATCCAACTATAGCAGCAAACCCACCCTTGTTTTTTTTTTCTTTCACAAGACATGATGGTGCAGGATACATTTCAATGCCGATGCAGTTATCCAGATTTCACCAGCTACCTGGAGCCATCAAATCTACGAACAACACACCAAGAGCCTTTCAACCAACCCCTTGCCCCGCAGCCTCCGCAAGCACCCTCGGATTCGCAGTATGGATATACACCAAACTTGATAAACCCGTGGCCTTTTCCAGGGGTATGGGCAACACAGAACATGGCCTGGGACCTGGCATCTCAGCCCCTGACAACGGAACCGGCCATAGCAGCACCACCACCGGTTGCTACCGCTTTGTACAGACAAAGTGGTCTCGGCGATGTCTGCAATCCACAAGAGGTTTTTCCTCTGTTGCTGACGAGCCCCGAGCAGTCCTCCTACGACTTGCTGGCATCATCGAGTCTTGGAGTCGACGGCGTGATGGCGACGCCACCCACCCAGAGTGAAATCATACCGCCAATGTACTGGACTCGGCCGTTCCGTACGGGTCGGGACGAGACTGTGGGGCTCCCCACACAAGACGAACGCGCCACAGCCGAGAGATCAAGTCAGGGGAAGTACAACAGGACCAGTGGCCCTGAGGAAGGAATCGGAAGCCCGCAGAAACAAATTGGGCGAGCCGTGGAAGAGCTGTGCCAGTTGGAGGGCCGGTTGCAATATCTGAACAAGCAACAGATGAGTCTTGTCAATGATAGCTTCAACAACTAGGGTTGATCCCCAGGATAAGATGTATTTAGAGTGCGCAGTGTTCAGAATCACCCTTTTAGAATGATATCCAGTCATACCCGAACTCGAGCTTGATTCTTAAATCACGACCCTATCCGCAGGAGAAAAAAGGAAGAAAAAGGGAAAAAACACAAGAAGGGGGTTATAATGATCCCATAAGTACTTCTGCTTTCCCCCTTCTACTCCATCGAACCGAGAAAATGTCTACGCTCGAAATTTAATTCTTTATTTGGTCAATCATTCAATGTAGCAAGAAAGGCTGATACTGGGCAGCAACATCGACATCGGGTCATGATATCAACGATATAAAAAACCAAATAAAATACCCAAAAAAAAAAA
>JAVIXY010000244.1:40360-52604 GCA_033030565.1 Fusarium nematophilum
GGGGGGGGAGGGGGCGAAGAGTTATGGTTTATGCGCTTTGGCAATTTTCTATGATGTCAAAGTCGCGCCAGAGTTACCGATGCCAAAGATATCGAAAGCCAGGCTGGATGTATCATTATTCGTCACCGTGACGACTTGATAGGATAGATTACCACATCGCTCTCGCTTCAAGCAAGGCCACATCTGAAAGTTGATGCGCCAAGTTCGGGTTGGGCTAGATTCCATTCCTTATCGTGGGCCTATTATTTCTCGCCCTGAAACTTTGAATAACAAGAAGCCTCGATACACAAGATCAGCCCGTGTTTCTTTTGCGTGAGCAAAGCGCCAACAAGGAAGACTCTATAGATTTCGGTTGACGGTCTCCCTTATTCTTCAAGCAGGTCAATAGATACCACCTATTCAGCAAGCGAAACGGCAAAGGGTGAAACATCATTTTGATGCTATAACGACCCTTGCAAAAGTGATTCCTTACCCCCTTCTTTGTTGCGACTAGATAAGCTGCAGAGGTAATCAACCACCTCCACTAAAATTGCGGTGACTATGGCAGTATGAATCGAACGATCTTCACTATGTAGAACAGCATCAACAACGGCAAATGACAAACGAATCGTCGGGCTCGCCAAGTCCTCCACAGATTACCGCACAACTGACGTAGCCGGACATGTGCCTCTTTTCTCCGAGGGCGGGTCGAGCGGGGGTCGTCATAATGTTTACATCAGAATTTGCGCAAAATGCCCGGCAATTCTGGTGGGCGAGGGGAGGTAGCACCCGCGCCAAGTTTAGCATAGTTTGAATTAGCGGTATCACTAATGAAGCGAGCTGGTGGCTTGATCTCGCTGGAAGTGGCGGGGCAATGTAGAAAGTGGGCGGTGCTATCATTTGGGAGGCAAATGCACAGGGACGCGCAACAAGGTTATTCCCATTCGAAAAGGGGCAAGATATTTCGCAGCATGGCAATGTGCTTGTGAATAAGATGAGACGGCCGAATGTGCGCGCGTAGTCGTCAAGCAAGAGCTGGAGATGGTATTGCAGATGAAGAAAAAGAAACCTATGGTAAATATGTACCGGGCCGCTGGTTGGATGTCAAAGACAGTACTACTTGTGGTGAAGTTGAGATATATGCAGTCTGGATGTCTTGACCGAGGCTGTTTCGTGCCCTGCTGAATCTACTCTTTATGCCTGCGACTCTCCTCCTCTAGCCTTCCCCTTTCTTAAGCCGTCTAAGGTCTCTCTATATGCCCTCGAGCAACGTTCCCACACCGTCACCGTCCTCGACTACCGCTGATTAAACGTCGACGGTTCTCCTCGTGCCAGGTACTTAGGGCTTTGCCGCCGAAGACTAGGTCGTCGTCTTGGATGATGATGGCCTGAACCCATGTGTAGGTCTTGACGCCGGCTTCTCCGTCGGGGGGTTCGAGGGCCTGCAGGTGATAGACGAGGTAGCAGGCTGGTTCTGATGGTAGAGTCATGATGGGAGTCGATCCAGTTTGTGGTTTTGCGGGGGTTCGTGATGATATCGTGGCTTTTGCTTGTCGTGAGTAGCTAAAAGATCCATTGTAAATGAAAGGTGGCCTTGGCGTTGTTATATATATTACTATCTTTGGACCGGAGACAGATGGAAATGGCACCAGGCGTCGATCGAACAGATGAATAATATATATTTTTAGAAAGCGTAACCCGATAGAATAAACGAAGAAAACCACCAGTAGCAGGTAAGTGGCAAAAGGCGACTTCTTCCGAGCCTCGGCAAACCTACGTCCCGAACCATCGCACGCACATGTATATACTTCCGCACCCCTGTTTCACCCTGGCAGGCTCTCTACGACTCGTCCAAGATCTTGAATCGGCTCTTCCCCACGGCCGTGCATAGTTCATACCCAGCACTTCTTATCCAGCTTCCATTTTTCTTCCAAACCCTCGTGAGTGGTGGCGGCGAGTTGACTCGAAGCGCAAGTTCCCCCAGGTGTGAGTTTCACAAATCTAACCTGGCGGTGTTTGTACCATATGCGCGAGGTTTTACGGTACGGTTTAGATATTGCGAGTTTCGAGTCAAAAAATACGTGTTAAAGCGGTTCCTTTGTAGTATCTCTAGCCTATGGGGTTTACACGACAAGATGGACTTTATCCAGCCCCTGGCATATGTGTCAACCAGAACAGCTATTCCATTCTATTCAAAAAGTCCACAAGGCCCTCCTGTAGGGGGCCCCTCAACCACATGGGCCAGCAACCTCAGCATATGTCAGCTCACTAGACTTGTCGCACTACCCAAACTCATCCCAGGCTCGGGTCGGGTCCGTCCCCCACCTTCACAATGGTTCGCGCATACTTGTTGGTTCGTCAACGACTTGGTACATCTCCTGTTGATTAGTACATAGACGCTCGACATCGACAACTTGACTTTCTGGTCGCTTCGCAAGGAAGGTGAGGTGGTTAGTTGCGGCGACTCATCCGGCGTAGTGGCTTTCTCCTCGGCAGCTTCTAGTGCACCGATGCCATCGGCATTGTGCGCGGGAGTTGGGCCATCGTGGGCTTGAATCGATGGCTTTGATAGCCTCGGTGGCCTCCCCTTTGGAGAAACTCTTTGTGCAGCTCCGGACTGTGGTGCCGATCAAGGGATCTGCCGGCTACTGCACACTTTCGGTCAATGGCTTGAACAGGAGTGCCACGGCCATGTGACTCGTGGTGGTGGGAGCAGCTGAGAAGGGTCGTTTTACTCGACATCATATGCCATGACTCGTGGCTAAATTTCTTGTTCTTTAGTTGGAGATGCCTTTGATGCCATAGTTGTTGTTGCCGAATATAGAACTGCCCCTACAAATATTGAAATGACAACATGAAGGTTCACGACTACCTATTGTTAGTAGACCAGCATCCATTCCAGACGCCAGAAGCAGCCAGTGCAGCAATCACGGTTGCTTTGAACCAGCTCCCAAGACATGGATGTGTGTTGTACCCGCTTCTGAGTCCGTCAATATGCTGATAACATCGCCAAAAGTCAGGTATCCAAAGGACTTTCATAACAACGAGGGCACCTTTCCGGCTTGCAACGTCCAGTGGGTGTGGGAATCCTTCATTGGACCCGGCGCATCCGATGCAGACCCGAAAGCATACAGGGTCATCTTCGAGTATCCCGTTCAGGGTATGGATGCGAAATACTGCGGGATCGTTTACCATCAAAACCTTCCCGGTGAAAGGTTCGCGGTATGTACATGGCGGAAGAATCAGCCCGATGGCTCTGCTGCACCCGGGAGTGTAATCTACTTGAGTGGAAGCAAGGGAGTTGGTATTTCAGCAGTCATGTCTGCAAATCCAAGAGTACAATGAAGAGATTTCCCTCCACTTTTGACGCATTAGTTTTCCTGTGAGTAGTCCTCAGACCCTCCTTAGTACAAGGAATGCAAGACAGGCTGGCAAGGATGTTGTGAGCAGCAAGTGAAGACCAGATCGGTATCTTACAGAACTCCCAATGCTAAGACACATTGCAGGGATTCTTTTACACTTTGTATAGTCCAGTCTGAACACCTACCTTCCAGAAGTGGCGTCATCCAAAGTGGCCAAGTTACCCACCCTTATTAGGAGCCAACGGCGGCGCATAACCTTTACGCTATATTCCCATGCCACTCCTCTACTTCCCCAATCACAGGTTTCAGCAACTCTGGCAAGACCACTCCCGCATCCCCAACAAACACAAAATCCCGGTCTGGCACAACACCTTTGGCATCTGCCGCGTCGGTGTTGATGACAGCAACCCTCGCGCCCTTCTTCCGAGCCATGTCGGCGTACCCGGCGGCCGACCAGACCCTGCTGGAGGTGCCTATGGTGAGGCAAAGATCGATGGGCTCGGGATCTTCGAAAAGCGCGTCGGCCTCCTTCACAATGCCGACGGGCAGTGGTTCGCCGAACCAGACGACCCCGGGTCGGAGAATGCTGGCCTTACACCTGGGACACTGGGGCAGGTCATCCTTCGACAGCCCCGATGACAGCCGAACCGCGGCGACTGGGGCGGTTGTCGGTTGTTCTGGAGGCTTGAGAGCGGCCAGGTCCCGCGCGGTCGGGGTGTTGCCCTGGTACTTGTCCCCGAGGATCTGCGCGTGCTTCCGAGCAATGCCGGCCAGCAGGACCGGGCTCGCCCTAGGCTTATTGTCGGGGTCGATGGCCCCGATGGTCTCTCGCTCGTCCTTGGAAGGGTCGAGCGCAGGCGTCAGAGATTCCTCGAAGTTGTCGCGCTCCATGTATCCGCACCCTTCGTCGGAGCATGTCAAGGTGAACAGATTGCCATGGAGCTCCATCATCTGGCCGGGTGGGTGGCCGGCTCGACGGCTCAGGTTGTCGACATTCTACGTCAACGCAACAAAGCCTGGTACTCGGCGAGCGAGCTCGGCCAGGGCGTAGTGAGCTGGGTTTGGCTTGGCGCGACGTGCCTCTTGCCGGCGATATGTGTAGAACTGCCAGACGAGGCCTGGATCGTGACGGAAGCCTGCGGGCGAGGCTACCTGCATCACGTCCTGGTTTGCCCATGGCCCGCCGCTGGTGCCTCTGAATACGGCAAGTCCTGAGGAGGCTGAGAGGCCTGCGCCAATAACGGCAATGATGCGCTTGGACCGTTTGAGGGTGTCGTGGAAGTCGGCGACCGCCACGGGGTCCAGATTGTGAACGGAATGAGTTGAGGTGGCCATCGAGAGATATTGAAGTGTCGGGCGAGTGTTATTGCGTAAAATTGTGGCTGAGATGACAGAGGAAATGGCCCCCCTTTGAGTAATCACCTGGTTGCCTAGGGAAAGGCGACCAGGCAGCCAACGGCCCAATGCTGCCTGATCCTTCAACTCCGCGTGGATTAGAATCCATAACAAGGGCAACTATCCTTGGAATTTGTTACGCCTTGTCCGGAAGTGCGGTAACCGTCTTCAGCTCTGGAAACATTCAATAAGGTTCAGGGTGAGTTCGGTGCTCGGCGTCGAGGTCGGAAACTCTGGTAGTGACTACAAAGGAGACAAGTAGTGGGGCGTGAAAACGAATATCAGCATACGACACACTGGATGATAGAAGATATTAAAACAAGTTTTAAAAATATCTTATTACTTAAATTAAGCTTATAAATAAAGTATATTACTATATCTCATAAGAACGTAAGGGGTTAGTCAGATTTACTTATAATCATGTGATGTCTAGAAAACCACAAGCAGTCCTATATCAGCTTGCCTGGTGCCGGGAATTCCTGCATTCAACACACCTCGCCATTGCATGTCATCGCAGCAGGTTTACAGGACTTTGCATATGACTCCCTATATTTACTTTTGACTCGTTGACGAGTCAACAGACATCATGGTCTATACGCTGCTACCTGGGAGCTTCGAAAGCGACATCCGAATAACGCTCCGCCACGAAAGACTCGAGATCCCCAAGAAATTCCCGCAAACCGTCTATCCCTCTCAGAGATCTAAGCGACTCTATCATCTGGTTGGATCGTGTCCGAGGCACTTCATGGCCCTTACCTCTTCGATGACACGGAAGGAGAGACTACAACCTGGACGCATCCGGATCCAAATCTACCGAGCCACAAGTACGAATACATTGCCCCCTAGCAGTCTGCCAGGCCTTGATACGAGGCTCTCTCCTACGTTTGGGGGACAACGCAAGCTACCAAACCTCTAATCATCGTGTCCCCTGATGAGGAGAATTCTGAACCAACTTCCCTGCCGGTCGGCCACAATCGATGTTGCCCTGAGGCATCTTCGATATCCTGATAAACCTCGAGGCTCGATGTCTTTGGGTCGATGCAATCTGCATCAACCAAGATGATATGGCGGAGCGTGCTGTTCAATTCAAAAGGATGGGTGGTATCTACAGAAACGCTTGGAGAATGGTCGCCTGGCTGGGCCCAGCGACGGAAGGATCTCCAGCCATCGTTCTGGTGGCTTTACACATTTCCCTTCCCCGGGTCGCAATTCTTTCCAGAAAACCTCTTGCAGGAGCTGTTGCGGATGTATAACTTTACAGTGCTGAGTCCGGATAAAAGCTATCTCCAGCTTCAGGTGTTGGTGAGGAAGGTCTTCCTCTCTGGACTACGGCTCATCAGCGGACATCGCTTTGTTACTACTCGAGAGCGTTACTTTGGTCTGGGTCCCTACGACACGCAAAAAGGCGGTCGCATCGTTCAGCTCCTAGGCTGCAAACAATTGCTGGCCCTCCGACCGTGGCTAATCAATCTACGTTTCAAGTCGTCGGTCCCTGCACTCTTGAAGGCCTTGAACATGATGCCAAGTTTCTCGGCCAAGTCCCAGAAGGGTGCTTTATCCACACGTCACAGGCATGGGATGCTCCGCGTTTCTATAATAGTCAAAAGGGAGAGACTAGCATGTACGATCCACATCTGAAGCCACTGTCTGATGAGTAGGAGTGTCTGCCACAGATAGAGAGAACGCTTGATAACCCAGGCCTTTTGTTAGTTTCGAAATACAAGGACTGATAAGCGGGTCAATTCGGAGCCTCGTTTGCTCCCAGCAGCACTTGAGAAGAGAGGGGTTGAGTTATCGAGATTCCGGCTGTTTACAACCAACCAACCAACAATCAGGTAGCAATTTCCGCAATTGCGCAATGCATCGGGCATGCATGCAGGAAGAATTGAGACAGGAAATAACTCAATACCATCATATAGATCAGGATACTCCACTTCCGAGTTGTTGTCCGCTACATTTCCCAGTAGGACTCCTTATCATACTTTCAACCTTCTAACAATGGTGCCGTTCTCTATTCAGCTTAAGAAAAAGGGGGTTTCTCTGAAGACCAAACCTGAACAAGAGGTGCCTCCAAACCCCACTCTCCATGGTCTCGATGGGGTTACGATACCCGAGGCAGAGGAGCACCACGACCACGATGGCCATGACCAAGACCAAGAGAATGATGGGGGGCCGACACTAGATCCGCGACAATCGAAACTCTGGAAGCTCAAATTTCAAGATCGACTGGCCAAGGTTGGGACGCGCCACTTGTACACCCGGGAGGTAGACCGCCGTGAACGACCGACAGCCTACAATATTACTTTGAGCACGCTGCAGAGGATGGTGATACTCGACTTGCAACGGCAGCTAGTAGATGTTGTTGCTAGGGTTTACAAAGAAGAAACAGCCTCAAAAGCCGACATGAAGAGTGCAAAAAGTCTGTTAGCAGAGTACTGTAAGTGTGCTGGAAATGAACCCATTCATGGCGTGGTTTACCGACATGCACAGCCACTGCAATTCGCGACTACGACTTTATGGTCGAAAAGTTCAACAGCTCCAAGGAAACAGCAACACGTGACCCGTTTCTCATCACTACGCACGACAGCTTGGGCCTCTATCTTTTCAAAGACAGCGGGCTGCTCGTCGAGTCCAAAGGTGACCCAGCTATCAAGGCAGAAGATCGCAAGAGGTATAAAAGGAGGATGAATATTCTTCCCGGTACCTCTCGGGACGAACTGAGCCAACTGGCGGACTATTCATTACTATGGGAGCGGTTGTGGATGGGGCTCTTGGGCGGGCTGGCGCTTATTGCGCCAATGCTACTTATGGTGCTGCATAAAGATCCGGTGACCTCTCTGGTAACAGCGAGCGTGGCTACCATGGCATTTGCAGTCGGATTAGCGCTCCTAGGGAGACGACTGAAAGGGGAGACGGTATTAGCATCGGTAGCAGCATATGCGGCCGTTTTAGTTGTATTCGTTGGAGCGAGTTCTTGACTTTTCGTACTCAATGATATGCCTCTGGTATATGCTGTGAGATGCCAAGATTTTGTCTTGAGAATCCCTGGCCAATGTTCGCTGAACAGGGTCGGTGGGCTAAATAGAACAACATCTTCGGGGTTCCGATCCACTATATCAACTACACTTTTGCCTTGAGGAACGAAGAGACGAAGGGACTTCTGCCCCCCCTTGCCTTTGCCTTGAGGAAGCTTGATATTTCCGAGACCATCGACTGGCATTGTCGAGTCCATCACACAGAGGCTGGAACCACGTTGACTTGAATGGTACATGTACTCTCTCTCCACATTAGCTACTCAACTGCTGTATATCCTTCTCCAACCTCGCCACTACCTCCTCATAGAAGCTCTGGCAGAAATCCTCATTCTCCAGCCCCATGATCCCCAGCACGCTCTCCAGACACCACTTCACCGCCGCCATATAGTTCATTCCCCCGCTCTGAAGCACCTCGTCTCTCAACCTGCCGCCCGCCTCGTGCTTCTCCAGCATTGCGTTGAGGTCCATGTCTGAGTCTCCCGCCATGTCGAGCGCCGGTACAGCCTGCCCGATCATCAACTGGATGAGCATCGCACCAAGGGACAGCACGGTCAGGTTCATGGCTTTGGACGGCCTGCGTGGCTTGATCCTTGGGGCTTCTGGAGGTGCCGTGGCGGATGTTCTGACAAAGTTCTTGGCCATAAAGGGCCGGAGGGGAGAGTCTGGATGGAATTTGGCCTTCTGGTTTCTCCGAAGGAACACCACGTCATCCAAGGTTAGCGCTCGCGCCAGCCAGGGAGTGTTGTATAGATGGAGGATACTCATGGAAATCGCCAGCGCGATCCTCAGCTTCTCTAGGTGATCAATCTCCTGGAACTCGCGATCCTTGCTCCCTAGGATCTGTCGCAGCGTGACCGCCGAGATGTACTCTGGATGGCGATGCTGCGGGTAGAGACCAAACCTGCGATGCGGGTCGGCGATGTACCCGCAGCACTCGGTCGCCGGCTCCTCATGCCATGTAAATACCACTTGGCACAGGTCCGACTTGAGGACCGGGGGGCATGTCGGCGAGGCTGGCGCTGTTGTGACGACCAAGTTCTTCTCCGAGACGACGGTTAGGGTCTCTGTCGAGGACGACGTCAACTCCCGCTTGGATATGAAACCTAATGATTCGCGAAATCGGACTCTCCGACGTGGAGATGGAGATCTGGGGGTGTTAAGAGGAACGCTCAACGACGAAGGCGGCTTCATTTCAAGTTCGCTCTTGGGGTCGAATTGGACACGCAGACTGTCCCATCGGGTCGCTCGTTCCAGAGGCTTCTTTCTCTTCTCATCCTCATCATCCGAGCAGTCACTGTCAACAGCAGGGCTCTCATACGACCCCAACACCACATGAAATTTGAGATCCTTGGCCACCTCGTCCTCCACGTCGTTGGGCAATAGGACAGCCTTCCTCGGTACTAGCTCAAGACACACGTCGTGGGACTGGACGCAGCGGCACGTCGCTGCGCTCCTGAGGGCATCAAAGATGCTCCGGGATAGGCCCCGGATGAGTTTGGTGACCCTTGCCTGCGACCGTCGCCGGCGGCTGGGCTCCAGACCGCAGTTCTGCCCTGCGAGGTCGTGCAGGACCGAGTTGGCCGTCTTGATGCGGGATATGATGCTCTCGTAGTCTTTCTTCTTCAGTGAGAAGGATGCCTTTTTTCTAAACTCTTCTACTATTGCCTCGAGGCTATTTAGCTTCGTCTGTAGACAGTGTTAGATGAAGCTTTACTACAACGGATTGTGAAGCTCGCCTTGCCGTCTGCTTCCATGCACAGCTTCTCCCTCAGCTCCTCGGCCGCCTCCTGCATCTCCTTGGCCTGCTCTTTGAACTTACCCGTTGCCGTCCGCAGCCGCACCCGGATGTCGTCGTTGAACTGGTCCCACTCGGGCCCGAACGGCTTCTCAACCATGCCGTCGATTCGGGATTCTGGCGCGAGGCCGTCCAGGAGCACCTCGCACGTGGTCTGCAGGCGGACCTTCTCCGTCTCGAGGTCTTGGATGAGGGCTTTCAGGTCGCGGTCGGCGCCGCGCACCCGCGATAGCATGGCCCTGTAGCCTTTGAGGGCCTCGATGGCCAGTGGCAGGATGCCGAGGACGACGCCCACAACCTCGATTCCGGACATGATGTGCCCTTTGGATCTGATGAGAATCGAGTGCTTCTAGCCCTGAGTTTTCACTCCGGAGCCGTGAGCCTAAGGCTGGGAGAGTGAGATGGCACGTTAGGCTGTCAGCATGCGAGCCCCGCGCGAGACTGCATATTGAGCTGCTGGGACCAATGATATCGATGGATACCGTGGTGAGCCATTTCCGGTTCTCTCTCTACGCGCTGGGGGCCACTCGCATGATCAACTCTGCTCAACGACGTGACAGCTTTGGTGAGCGGGGCACCTCTTTTCGCAGCTGGTCTCCGAGGCCATAGCCACGTCTACCACAGTGATGAATCCAATAGACGACACCTCCCATCTTCATTGTAAATTATATCGGCTCCTCAACTTGACGTTCACTCATGGCAGCCGTCTCTCGGGGCTCTGAGGGGCCCCAAATCGCCACCCTGGTTGCTCGCAGCCTCGCCTCATTCAAGGCGCTCACCTCGACGCTGCAGGATGACCATGCCCGTGCCTCGCAAGCCAGCTCATGCCTAGCGAGGTTCAAACTCTGGGCTGGCAACCTGGGAGCCCATCGCCCATCCGGGAGTCGCTCACTCGAGTACCGTCTGCGGGATGCGTCCCACATCCGGAAGCTGGTCATCTCCTTCCTCCAGGACCTCTGCAGCTCCATAGAACAAGGCACAGCGCCTCCGCCCACCGTCAGAGAAAGAAGCTAATAATATTTTAGGCACCCTTGTTGCCAGCGGAGGCAGCATCCCGGACACATCCAGTGAGGGCCATGACTCGGTGGAAGACGACCTTGCCGATTACTTCAACGACGATGAAGGCCCTGACAAGTCCGAGATTGAGCAGATCCTCGACGGGATTGCGCACGTGGTAGACTGTCTACTACGGCTGTCTGTCACGATACGGAATCCAGCGCCTCACGACCAGTTCCTGTCTCGGGCGGGGGCAGGCCTCGTCAAATCGTCCGTGTACTGGGATGCCAGGCACGTCCGGGACAAGTTCACCAATGTGGATACCGATCTCGCGGACAGACTCGGTAGGGCTATGGCCCGCAGGCGGCAGTATTTCAATTATCGGGAGGAGCACAAGAGCCGGCTGGCCTCGGGCTTGGACGAGGATGAGGTCGAGTTCGGAGAGCGGGCGACGACGATCGCCTCGTCTCTCCCGGAGCATCTGAAGCAGACAGGCGAGAACACCAAGGTTGGTGCGGACCAGCTTGCCGTCTTGGACGATAGCCGCTCTGATGCCTCGGGGACGACTTATGCCACCGCAAGTCCGGACTCAACCCAGCTGCGCGTCCCGCCGATACCAAAGGAGCACAGCGAAGGGTCGTTCAAGTGTCCGTTCTGCCACATGATAGTATCGATAGACACGAGGCATGCCTGGAAGTATGTTGCCCCCTCTGGAAGCGTGGCGGATCGGCCTAACCTATTCACAATAGGAAGCACGTCTTCAGAGATCTTCGACCATATGTCTGTCTCTCACAGGCATGTCAGACCCCAGACCATCTCTATCTGCGCCGCAACGACTGGGCCATGCACATGAAGCGGGAACACTGGAAGACCTGGCACTGTCCCTTTGGATGCTCTGAAGAGTTCGACAGCGCCAAAGGCTTTCAAAATCACATCAATACAGCCCACAAGCAGGACGTGTCTCCCGAAAACATACACATGCTGGAGGGCCTCAGCAGCCGTCCCGACGTGAGAAAGGCTAGAGGTCAATGCCCTCTGTGTTGTGATTTCCTACTCGGGTCTGAGAAGCACTATGAGAAGCATGTCGGACAGCATCTCGAGGACCTTGCACTCTTTACCTTGCCCGACAGAGGGGAGGGAAGTGAAGATGACGAGGGGGACGAAGTTAAAGAGGAAGAGGAGGCCGACGAAGAAGATGCGGATGAATATCGGTATGTAACGGACGAATCTGGAAGTAGGTCCAATGAAGACCTACGGGATGGTGAGGTTAAAAACGTTGAACGGGCCATTCTAGATGTCAGAGAAATGCTGGAAAATCTTAAAGCCAAGGGGCCAGCCATAACCGAGGATGTGGCCGAGAAACTGGCCGAGTTTGAAGAGCAAATTAGAATTATACTTTCGCCGGAGGAGAAGGTGAGAAAGGCGGAGGTGGTCAGAAATATGAAGGATGTGGTGACAAAGTTAGAGGAGCCGTTGAGAAAGGAGGAGGAGGCGACGACAAAGGCAAGCGAGGAGCTTAAGCAGGAGATTGGGGAGAATACAGACACGGAGCTTGAAGAGGCGAAGAGGCAGTCTGAGCAGCTCCCCATCAGATTCAAGGACGCTGTCGGCCGCAAATTCAGCTTCCCCTTCCACCTTTGCAATACCATACGCCACCACCCTTTCGACGACCCCACCCTTTC
>JAVIXY010000245.1:0-51877 GCA_033030565.1 Fusarium nematophilum
AATATAATTACCTTATTGATTTTTTAGCCTCATAGCACCTAAAAAAGGGATCAAGGCTGCCTAGTAGATTATTAATTAGATAAGTAATAAAGGAGCAGCCGCAAGAGACGAAGTCTCAGTCGCTGAACAAGAGGGGTTGGCGAACTAACACAGCTGGAAATCCTCGGTGACATATCCCCAAACCTGGCATGACTGCTAGTTTGATGATCGCTGGCCTGCAATAGCTGTCTTCCCTACATGTAATCTGGGTCACCACTGACCAATATTGTTGGGACTCACTGTAGGTCCGATCGCGAGGAGATGGATCTGGGCGTGTCTGGACACGATTGTCGTCGCCCGTTTCCCGAATATTCTAGTCTCGTCACTGGGGCAATGTTCTCGGATAGGTTTATGCTTGCTCTCAGAGCTCGTAACGAGGAAAATGAGGGCCAGGCTGTCTATTGAATGCAAGGAATACCATGCTATTTATCTTGATACTGCCCAGTGTGGGCTCACCCCAGGATGGTATCAAAAGTCGCACCGAGCAGGGATATGCGACATCTCTCTTTGGCAAGGTATCCGCCCTCGCTGGAACTCTTGCCGAATCTGCGATAGTGTATCCGTAATGACATACCCCTGAACTTGACGCCGTAACGTTTCTCGGGAACAGGTGTCCGAAGGAGCCGCTTCCACTTTGACAGACAAGTCTTGTCCCTCGATCGGTGCCGCTCGGCCCACTCCGGGCTGCAGTATGCATATCATGTAACTAGTTCTTTGGATCATAAACTTCGAGTATCTAGACAGGCAAAGTTATTTTCGCGTTTTTGACTTGAATGCCAACTTCCTGACCGCCCGTTCTTATCATGAATTTCACATGACTCGGGCAGAAGAGCAACCTCGTTTACGGCCATACACCCCCGACGAGTCCCCACCAAAGGATCCATCGCTTCGTCTTCTGCTGACAACTCGGCTCCATTACATCCTCCGTAGGGTAGTCCATCCACCAGTCACGCGACGCCTTTCCCCCTGCTCGCTCGCCTCGTTTATTCAGTCAACGGGGACTGTAACATCGCGTTGGCGGATGTTCGGCAACCAAGGGTGATTCGTCATATCGCAATTCCTTGCGGCCTTATTGGGCATCGGGGGGGTTCAAACAGCGACAGTTCCGCCGGAATACTAATAAATAGTTTCGGTTCCGGCCCTGTTGGTCGCGTTCTTTGGCTTTGTTCTTAAAAGCAGAGACTTGAGTCGGTTCAAACCAGGAAAAGCTCGGTTGTGTGTAAATTAATAGCTTTGTTTTAGCGAGCACTTACCCTCTTCACTCAAACAATATTCATATCACCGGCAAGATGAGTGCCACGACGACAGCCGTTAATCTTGACGTGCTCAAACAGGGCTCTGACGTCAGCGCTGAGCCTAAGAAACTGTCGAGCCTGGGCCTCTACTCGCGTTTCGCCTTTGCTGGTGCGGTCTGTTGCTCCGTTACACACGGAGGCCTCACACCTGTTGATGTGTAAGTAACATATCGAGAGGGTGGATTGCAGGAGCAACTGGATGGCCTAAGACGAGGTCTAAGAGCTAAAGCACAGGCTTCAAGGTAACCAAGAACCAACCCACACTGACAAATCCGATGAAACAGCGTCAAGACTCGCATCCAGCTCGACCCAGTCACCTACAACCGCGGCATGATTGGCGGCTTCCGCCAAGTCATCCAGAATGAAGGAGCAGGTGCCCTATTAACCGGCATTGGCCCTACATTTGCAGGCTACTTCCTGCAGGGCGCCTTGAAATTCGGAGGATACGAGTTCTTCAAGCAGCAATCCATCAACACGATAGGCTACGAGAACGCCAGGAATAACCGCATCGCCGTCTATTGTGTATCCGGTGCAGCCGCCGAGTTCTTTGCTGACATTGCGCTCTGCCCGCTCGAGGCCACGCGTATCCGGTTGGTGTCTCAGCCTGGGTTCGCCAATGGCCTTGTGTCGGGATTTACAAAGATCGCTCGCCAGGAGGGCCTCGGCGCTTTCTACTCTGGTTTTGGTCCCATTCTCTTTAAGCAGTGCGTGCCGCCGATCCTTTTCCTGTTTCTGTGACTCATGGATTCCAGGGTCCCGTATACCATGACCAAGTTTGTCTTCTACGAGAAGGTCGCCGAGTTCGCATACAGCAACTTCTTCGACAAGGAAAAGACCAGCGACGCCATGCAAACCACCATCAACCTTGGTTCCGGTCTGATTGCTGGTTTCGCTGCCGCCATCGTCTCGCAGCCAGCCGACACCATGCTCTCCAAGATTAACAAGACCCAGGGTCTCCCAGGTGAGAGCAACACCAGCAGGTTGATCAAGATCGGCAGGGAGCTGGGCCTCCGTGGCTCCTTCAGCGGAATCGGTGCTCGTCTCTTTATGGTCGGTGCTATGTCGGCCGGCCAGTTTGCCATCTACGGTGAGTATCAAAGACTGGAGGCTGGATGGGAGTGTTCGACGACGGCTACTAACGTGAATTTTGCAGGCGACCTCAAGAAGGCTATGGGAGCTGTAAGTCCCCCAATTTGTTAAGTAAAGACTGCCGCTAACGTTTTATCAGGTTGGAGGCGTGGAGATTGCGAAATAGATTTGTTGAAATGACAAGATGCGAATTGCCGTACTTGAATAGAGAATAGACTCTTAGGGGGCCTTTTGACATCAAAGCCGCTTTTCCAGAGCGAATCTTTATATCCATTGGTAGGTGCAATATCTGTCCGATAGGTCCTTTCGCTATAGGGAGACCAAGCCATAGCAAAGGCCTTAATACTATGATAAACATACAGTGAGAAGGCCACGTGGTGGACGATAGTGTCAAGGTTACAATAGGTCAACTTAGTATTCTCACCAAGGCTACCTACCCGCCAGGGCCAAAGCCGTCGAGGTCAGATTGTAGATAATCCGGCTCCTCAGGGCAACTTCCAGAACTCAAGCTTCACCACGCAGTTCGACGTAGCTTTCGATGACGCATAAGATGACCAGGGCAGCAGTGTAAGTCAGCTCCGCCTCCTTCTTTCCCTCCCCGGCTACACTCTTCTCCGGGCTCCTCGTAAGTTCCGCGTCCAGGTCGACACCAAGCTGGCGATCCGGCATCTCTTCGGGGAGGGGATAGAAGGGTTTCCCCTTGGGCAGATCGCCTGGCTTTGGGTTCTTGGGGTGGTCCTCGGGATCATAGGTCGGGTCCCCCTTGCCCGGCACGTGGCTCAGGGCGTGCATGGCGTCTCTGTACGCCTCATAGTCGGGATCGTGCTGACTGAGGCCCTCAAACATGACGTAGACGGCACGAATGACGCTCTCGAGGGCGCCGACGATCCACGCGTGGTGGGACGATGCTGCTTCTCCAACGATGTAGAACTGCCCGAACGCGTCGGGCTTGACGATCTCTTGCCACATGTTGGAGAACTGGCTTGGCCCAAAGTAGGCGAATGCTCCAGCCATATTCTGGTCTCTATACCAGTCGTATGCGTGGTGACTGTGGTACTGCTCCCGGAGCATCTTCAAGACGCCGTCATACTTGGACTTGTCCTCGGCGTGCATCAAGGCAAGGTCGTGTAGCAGAACTTTGACGAGCTGTTCCTCGTTGTGAGGCGAGTCGCAGGAGATCAGCGAGCTGATGCGTTGGGCGTCCTGCCCCCACGTGTAGGAACACAGAAGCACGGCGGGCTTCTTAGGGTCCCAAGCTTCCTCGCCTTCGAGGGACTTGATGTTGTAGGACGGATAGACGCAGACGCGGAGAGGGAGATCCGTCCGAGCGACACCTCCCTGCTTGATGTTGAAAGGCGCGACCTGCCACCAGGCAGACTTGAACTTGATGGCAACCTTGCATGACGCGCCGTAGCCAAGAGATCGAATGGCCTGCTTCGTACCCCAGAGAAGGCCGGCATCCTTGAGATCCATGCGCTGGAGGGCGCCAAGGGTGATGCTGTTGAAGATGGCAAAGTAGTCCTCCTCTGTTTTCTCCCCCCCCTTGTTGATGGAAAGCCTCATTGGGACATAGTCATTGGGGTTTTCTCGCTTCTCGACGTTGGCGTTGATGGCCTCGGGTCGGCTGTTGAATTGCACTGGTTGCTTGATCTTGTCCCTCATCAGTTGGGCCACCCTCTGGGCGCCTCCGTCGATGCACCACCACCACTGGACCTCGGGGTCGAGCTTCTCTTGTGCAGGGGTGCCAAAGTCGAGTTCTTCGAGGACGCACTCACTAAGTGCTTGGTCATACCACCCGGTCCCGCTGGACAGAAAACAAAAGTCAGTCAGCTAATCGCTGATTGTGAGAGCCTGTTGGCCTGGTGGTCTTACTAGGTTACAGTCTCCAGCCATTCGATGGTGTTGTAGTTGAACTTCCTGTCGTCCCCCTTATTTTCTGGATTGTCGGATCTGAATATGTGATGAGCATCTTTGTCAAAAGATGTTAGGCTACACTCACGAAGCAAGATACTGCCGAACGCTCTGGTGATCTGCTTTCATCAGACGCTCCCACAGCTCCTTTGACTTTTCTCCCTTCAGGGTTCCGCCCTTAATCTCCTTTAGGGCCTCCTGGAACAGCGTCTTGGTGCCTTCTATAAAGGGAGCGAGTGCCTTGGCGACGAGCTTTGACGGCTGTTGTGCTATAAATCTGTGTGGGGCTGGTTAGAGTATTGCGTCTTGACGCCAGAAGCGGGACATTCCACCTACTCCTCGTGGATTTTTCCATTCTCCGGCAGCCCACTGTTGATGTTGAATGGATCCTTGATTCCCTTGTTCCAAGCGTTGCCGACATGGCGCACATCGTTGAAATAGAGAGGACAAACACCATGCTTGTCTTCAAGATAGTAGGGGATGATGCCTCCCTTGCCTTGCTTGAGTCCAATGAAGTTGAACAACTGAAAGGTTCTACATGACGCGTTCATGTTAGCCCAGGCGAAAACAAGTCGTGAGTTGACATTGTCGGCTTTACCTCTTCATGATGTCGTTGTTGGGGAAGCGCATGGCGCCGACGTCGTAATAGTCGTGTGTTTTCACGGGGTCGCCCTCGGAGAACTTGTGGGTGTAGAGCCGGCCGCCCTGCCTCTCCTCTCCTGCAGCCTCCAGAATATCATACTTGATCTCGAGCTTGCCTTTCAGCTTGGGGTGTTCATTCAGCCAGTCAAAGACCATGGCGGAGAAGAGCCCGGCGACGCCAGCACCGACAATTCCAATGTCGAGCTTGCCCGGCACCTTGGGCACAAACCCGCACCCTGTTTTTTTCTTTGTTTTACCCACCAGCTCGGCGACAGAGTCCTTTTCAGTCACCTCGACTTTGATGCTTTTGGCACGGTCAATGCCAGTCTTGACGACTTTCAAATCGTAGTCGAGAGTTAGTTTTTGGACTTCACGAGACCACATGTACTTGAATGACTTGGATTCAAGATGGACTGGAAGGATGTCGTCCTTGTCGGATGCCATTGTAACATGAGAAAATGATGGGGATGTGTTTTATCAGTAGCAAGTGATGAAACTGGGAAAGTAGAAAGTGCTGGTGTGGTCTTGTTCTGGTGAGGGTCCTGAACAGCGAACAAGGCATGGCTATATATATCCCTTGGTGAGTGTTGCCAAGCTCCTTCATCATGTCTCGTTCGAGAGAAGGGTTTCGCCGCAAGGTGACCACAACGGGGTGGCGAGCTGGTAGAGCAAAAAGTGGGAAATCCCGACGTGGACATGTCTCGGCGTGAAGACAAAGGTGATCGGCCTGAACGCCTTGGGATCACATACCGGCACTTGCTCAGCTCTCCTCAAGTAACGCCTCGTTGCCCTCTGCGTCCGCTTCCTGATGCGCCATCAGCCCATGTCAGGGTTGAAGGCTGGCTGAATAAAACCGGCTGGGCATGTCTAGGAATTCTGCTAGCCTCACGGGCCGCAGCCACGGTCTGACCCGAACTGTGATACGTACGCAGACTCTTCGTGTTAGGTCTAGTGATTGGCGTCAGGCGTTCTATGGCTGCCTGGCAAGAGGGGAATGTCGACGTCTGCTAGCCGCATTCAGCTACACCATCTGAAGCAGCGCAGCGCTCCAACCCCACGCGACAACGCCCTGAGTTGAGACAATGTGGGCCTGAAATGGACTTGCCAAGAATATTGATAGGATGAACCACTCAATCTTCTGACCAGGTCTGATGTAAGGAAGGCGACCTTTAAGCCCAGAACGAACGCGGGGAAGGGCCACTTATAAGCATGTCTGAGACATCAAGTCACCCTGATGCCGACTTTGCTTCTGTGACCTTGTGCTCCAGCACGCCGCGACACCTTGACAGCCATGGCAAGTTTCAATGTGGAAATAAAAAAAAGAAAAAGAAAAAAAGAAAAAAAGAGGGATGAAACCTTCGCTATGGAGTTATGCCGGGGCACATGGAGCTATGAGGCAGAAAGAAATGAGTTGGCTGGTTTTCCCTAGGCATCGAAAAACACCACCAAGGAATCTTCCCTTCTTTAACATTATCACTGTACTCGACTCCGAAAGATTGTCCACGTAGTCTCACTCCACCTCGACGAGAGTATCCTGAATCGCCTGGGCCAACCGATTACACCCGCCAAGAACGATAGCCGGGTCAACGCCCCTCACCACCTCTGTAGAATTATCACGCCCCCGCAAAACGAGCAGGCTGGCCTCAGAGCCACAAGGTTCGAACGGGAGGGGCAGTCGATGTACCATATTCCACAAAACTCGGAATCCGGGTCTGCAACAGTCTCGCGACTGCGACGGCTGGCCTGACGAGGGCCGTAAGGGTGGCCCCGCCTATGTCGATCGGTGCGCGGTGATAAAAGGTGAATCCGAGATCCTGCGAGTGTATACCGGGCGCATTGAGAATAGGTAGCTGTTTGTGGTATTTTTCAAGCCCCTGGAAGTAAGAGGCTGGTTGTAGGTAAATGCAAACTCCTGGGAAGGATTCATTTGCGTAACTGGGTAGCAACATTCTCATTGAACATTCAAATCGGCTTGAAAGAGACGAGTTCATCCATCTAGAGCACGGCACTTAAGAGCTGCTGCATCAACATCCCGGTGGCAATAGGTCTGTATGCATGGATACAGCCCGTTTGGACTTCGAGATGGTTGCCCTCAAGGCTCCGTGGCCACGCGTTTATTAATCCAGTTACGTTACGCTGGTGGGAAATCCCGGGATGATGTAACTACATGGGTGCAACATCGGGCAGTAAGCACGTCACAGATAAGCATCACAATATTGGGTGTTCAATCTCCCGCCCGGGACTATCCTCTCGACCTTGTCTGAGAAGCAGAGGGTCGCTGCGAGCGGGTGGGACAACCCTGATCCGGCATTGATCTGTCGGGGAGATAAATGGCGGCCGATCGGTGCCAGTCGGTCACTTGCATCATTCTCCGGCCAAGGCGAGATTGCCATTGATGTAGGCGCCACCACCTTCTTTTAGAAGCTGTTGAGCGCTTCTTTGCCGAAAACCGTGCAGACTCGACGTCGCCTGTCAATCCTCTGGCATCTAAGCTAGAAGAGACTGGAAGCACCTACAGCTGTAACTGCGTAAACCAATGATGCACCACTGTCACACCCACTCCGCCAAGCCAGCTAGTATGAGTTAAATAGATTAACTGTCAGCAGGCTGCATGACTGCCACGTGCGGTGGAGTTATCTCGGCTCTATTTGAGCCAATCGCGCCAGGGATTCATGATAAACCAATAACCTTAGTCCAACGCCGGTATGCCCGGACTAGGGAGCCCTTGCAGTATTTCGCCGTTCATCCCTTGAGATGGGACGACCCAACTTCGATTCAACCGTCAAGAATCACACATCTTGGCATGACGACGACCTCACGCCCGATGTCGCGACGCGCGGCCTCGGTCCTATAGAACATGCCCTCTATTTAGCATGGGGACCATGAAGTACACACTAGAATCGCAGTATAAGATGGCCGACCTGCCACCAAGTACAGTAACATCTCCCCAGCTTCACGACATCAGCTCTTCGAGTTCAATCCCTCTGCGTGTTCAGCCAATACCAACAACAGCACCATCATGTTTGCAGGCCGCACCGTCACCCTCGGCGCCATGACGCTCGTCAACGCCATCGCCGCCACGGCCCAGAACCTCTCCTTCGGAGCAGACAACTTCTACCGTAGCGAGAGCGTCCAGATCCAACCCGTCACGTTCCCCACACAATACCGCACCAATGTCTCCGGCAACCTCTTCTACCCGCGCAACCTAAGCCGTAGCGTCGAAACGCCTGCTATCGTCGTTGGCCACCCCATGGGCGCCGTCAAGGAGCAGAGCGCCAACCTCTATGCTACTAAGCTCGCCGAGCAGGGCTTCGTCACCGTCTCGATCGACCTTCCCCACTGGGGAGGTAGCGACGGCGAGCCTCGCAATGCCGTCTCGGTTGAATACTATGCAGAGGCATTCAGTGCTGCCGTTGACTACCTCAGTCTGCAGGCCTATGTCGACCGTGAGCGCATCGGCGGTGTTGGTATTTGCGGTAGTGGGTCTTTTATTATTAGCGCGGCAAAGATCGACTCCCGTCTCAAGGCCATTGCCACTGCCAGCATGTACGACATGGGTGCCGCCGCCCGCCACGGCCTCCGAAAGTCGCAGACCTTGGCTCAACGCAAGGAGCTCGTCGATGCCGCTAGCGCCCAGCGCTTCAATGAGTCCCAGGGCGCAGAGACCGAGTTGATCGGCGGCACCGCGGATAGGGAGGAAGACGCCACGGATCCAGTTCAGCGAGAGTTCTACGACTTCTACCGCACCACCCGCGGTGAGGTTACACCCCCTGGCGCTCTACCCAACACCACGACTCACCCAACCCTCTCGAGCCAAGTCAAGTTCTTCAACTTCTACCCCTTCAACGACATCGACACCATCTCGCCTCGCCCTCTACTCTTCATCTCTGGCGACCAGGCTCACTCGCGCGAGTTTAGCCAGGATGCGTATAGGCGTGCTGCCGAGCCCAAGGAGCTGATTTGGATCCCTGGCGCTGGCCACGTTGATCTCTATGACCGGGTGGAGCTCATTCCCTTTGACAGACTTACCAGCTTTTTTAAGAGAAGCCTGTAAAAGAGGTGCTTGGCAACAAAGGCCCGTCTGATGACGGACAGGCTCCCGGAAGCGCTAGCTCCAGTAGGATAGATCAGCCGTAGATGGCATGTTCTGCATAGGTTGTCCTAATCAGAGCAGGGGGTGGTGGTACTTGAATGGCCAGGGCCATGGGTGTTGGCGATTGGTCAATCACACTCGGCAGATACCTCGACATTGGTGGTGGTGGTGCCATGGGAGATGCAGAGGCGGATCTATCCGCACATCTATTTTCTTCGTGTAATTAATATCCAGTCAGAACACCATTCTGATGTTATCAATTGAATCGTCTCCTTGAGAAGACGCCTGTGCCTCGAAGCCGACCAAAGGGGAAAAGCCAAGGGGCGCTGAGAGCGACCGACAAAGACGTCATGAGCCCCGCCCATCACACAGTGTCAGCAGGCTGCAGATAGTTGTGGGGCTGCCATCTGGCCCAAGACAACCTTGTCCCGGCCGGTTTATAAGGCAACGTTATCGTTCCAGGTATCGGTGTGACAACCAGACCTTATTATCACCGACTTCAACGATTCGACGAACGCCGCCCCAAGCGATCAGTAGCTCTGCATCCACCACATCAATTCCATCGTGCTGCTCAGGTCGAAGTAGAAGTAGTTTAGGGGCTGCAGCTATGATATTAGCAGCAGCACCAGTTTTGATAGCAGTCACGAAGGTTAGTCGTATCCAAGTTTGCACGGGGATAGCCAGGCAGTCAAGGTGGTTATTTCCAGTGAAGGAGAGAACTTGCTGTTGACCCTATCAGCACCAGATAATTCATTGTTAAAGAGGACTGGTCAGTTATGAGAGTATCCCACTATTATGCGAGCTCTGGCTGACGTTGTTGACCAGCCGATGACCGATCACCTCGTGAAGCTTATAGATGCCGAGGTATAATCGCCTTTGCGCTTGAGGCTTCGCAGTCAACATCCTCTTCAGGTAATTCGTCATACTACGGTATAGGTACCTTCGAAGGGGATAGCAAACCTCCATTATGCCCAGAAATATAAGCGAAGCTGGCATTTTATCTTTCAATGCTTCGGTGACGCAGACAAGTCCCTATTAATAGCGCTTGTGACGCTTTGCTATCTGCCATTGTCAACTACCACCGAGCGACTGAATAGAAGCATGAGCCAATTCGGTGCAAGATTGAGCGAGGGTGCGAAATGATGTAGAACAATGTGATTGGCCAAGGTTTGGGTTCAGTTCTAAAGTGGGCGGAGTTTGAGAGAGGGTGCGCGGAGTTCTGGCGGACTACGGTAGGTCTCCTGGGCGGAGCTCAGAGCAAGTTAAGGTTCCATAACTTAAATGCGTGTAAACAGCGGATTTAGCGGGTGGCATCGTCTACCTAACCCCGCATAATACCTATCAGTCCACAATGCCTGGCTTGCCTTCCCACGAGACATGGAGATATAAAGCGGCGGCTCTAGCCTAGCGAAGGGAATGGCGGTCAAACAACAGGCAGTGCTCACTCTTCTCCTGTAGCCCTTCACTTCCACTGTCAAGTCCCAAGACATCATAGCAGCCCCCCCCCCCCCCCCCCCCCCCCCCCCCCCCCCCCCCCCCCCCCCCCCCCCCCCCCCCCCCCCCCCCCCCCCCCCCCCCCCCCCCCCCCCCCCCCCCCCCCCCCCCCCCCCCCCCCCCCCCCCCCCCCCCCCCCCCCCCAAGGCATTAGACCTCGCCTCACGCAACAGTTTCAGCAAGATGCTCTCGTCAGGAAGAGCCAACCAAGGCCCAGGTAATGCCAAGCGGCCAACGCGAAAGAATTCAAGAGTTCTAATCTACCCACAGCCGACTATTACGTTAGCACCGAGGTACATAATGACACGTACCCTGCCATCTCGCCATCCAACTTTGACTTTGACGGCGTCTCAGTCCTCGTCACCGGCGCAAGCCGAGGCCTCGGCTTCTCTATGGCTACTTCTTTCGCAAAAGCAGGCGCATCTCAAATCGCCATTGGGGCCCGCTCCGACCTCTCTGCCGCCTCAACCTCGATTCTTGAAGCTGCCGTCAAGGCAGGCCGCAAACCTCCCACGATTCTGACCTTGGACATGGACGTGTCAGATCCGTCCAGCGTAGATGCGGCAGTTGCCAAGGTCCGCTCTGAGTTTGGCCGTCTGGACATTGTGATCAACAACGCCGGCATCCTCGCAGGCAGCGGCAAGATTGCAGACACCGACCCGGAAGGGTGGATGCGCAACTTTGACGTCAACGCCAAAGGATTCTATCTGGTCCTGCGGGCGTTTATTCCACTGCTGATCGACTCTGAGGGCAAAAAGACAATCATCAACGTCAGCAGCGTTGGTGCGCACTGCTCCACACCGACCCTTAGTGGCTATCAGATCAGCAAGCTAGCCACTCTACGCTTGGCTGAGTTTGCGACCGCCGAATACGGAGACAAGGGGCTAGTGGCGTACTGCATACACCCAGGCAGTATAGCAACTGAAATGGTGTTACAACAGTGGCCTCAGTCTCCAGAACTAGGTACAGGTAAGCGCAACAGCAAATGGCCCTTCTAATATCCGGCCTGCTCGAGAGCATGTTACTAACAGCATATTTCAGCATTTGCCGACACACCAGAACTTGCTGCGGACTCTATTGTCTACTTGACATCCGAGAAGAGGGATTGGCTAGCTGGTCGATATATTAACCTGACGTGGGATCTCCCCGAGCTGATGGGAAAGGAAGACTGGATTGTGGCAGAGGACAGGCTTAAAGTTAAGCTATCTGTTTAGTCAGAACTTAAGCTGGACCAAGATTGGATAGAAGACTGCGTTGTAGTGTTGGAAGACTGACTGAGCAAGCGGTGGTTTACTCGAGCCCAACGGTTGTGGGGGCAGTAACCTCAGGCTTTCGCCCAAGGCATAGTATTGGGAATGCGTTATCTTGGGTCACATTCGGGTGCTACTGGGCGAATTCCAGGAGGCTCACTGATCGCGTTAACAATTCAAGCCAGTGTTCGTGTTAATTCTACGGTATATTCAGACCACAGTTCCATGTCGTTGCACTGCAGCTGAGGCATCGAAGATATCGTACTGCCTCGTAAAGTCTAAATCCAGGACGTCTTTAACACGACATGCAATAATTCTTATGAAGTTTATCGGCTCGCAACGCCTTAAGTCCGATGTTTGACGTGAGCCATGCTGGTTTCGAAGGATATGTGTTCTTACAGCATGCTAGATCCGGCTAGCCTTCCGGAGTTCTCCACATAGACGAGTCTATCTGATGTTCTTGGTCCGGGGCATCCCGCAATGCGCATGACATGTTAGGAGGCTAGGAGAGTACTTAAGAGGGCTTTGTCCCCAGTCAACCAGGCCTTTGCTTCTCCTACGAAACACCTCTCTTGACCTTCTTGTCCCCCTCCGTCCCCGTACAAGATGAGAGTTCTCGTCACTGGTAAGTCGAGTACGAATCCATACGTGATCTTCGACAATTAATTCCCTCCGCAGGTGGTTCCGGCTTTGTTGGAGGCCATGTCATTGATGCGTTACTGCATCGTGGCCATTCCGTCGTGACCACGGTCCGCTCCCAAAGCAAGGCCACCATGATACGCGATCTGCACCAGGATGTCAGCTCAGAAAAGCTTGGCGTTGCAATTGTTCATGACATGGCCGCCGACGGAGCTTTCCAAGGGCTGGGATCCTATAACCTGGATGCCGTTATTCATGTAGCAAGTCCAGTAAGTCGCCTCTTGGCTATGAAACACAACGCCCTAATGCAGCCGAGTTTCACTACAACGTCACGGATCCCAAGAAAGATCTCATAGACCCCGCAGTTCTCGGGACCACAGGAATCCTAAAGGCCATCAAGCAATCCTGCCCAACCGTTCGCCGCGTCGTCATCACGTCCTCCTTTGCCGCCATCCTCGACCCACGACTCGCCGCTACCGGTGCGGAAAAGACATACTCGGAAGCAGACTGGAGTCCCCTGACACTAAAGGATGCGTACATAAACGGGGGTATCGCCTACGTCGTCTCTAAGCTCATGGCCGAGAGGGCAGCCTGGGACTTTATAGATACCCAAAAGCCCAACTTTTCGCTAACCACCATCAACCCCCCTATGATTTACGGTCCTGTGCGATACCCTGTCTCGTCGTTAACCTCCGTCAACACGTCGAATCAGCTGCTTGCGGATGTGATTTCAGGCAAACACAGGGAGGGACTGCCGCCAACGGCCCTACCACTATGGGTTGACGTTCGCGACGTTGCTTTGGCGCATGTCAAGGCCCTGGAAGTGGATGAAGCAGCTTCCAAGCGATTTCTGGTGACCGCGGGGTTCTACAGTAACAGCCAGTTGGCGGAAATTATTTGGAACAACTTTCCGGAGTTGCGGGATAAGTTGCCGGACCAGAACCACTGGGGAGGAGCCCCTAACCCCAACCTAAAGTCATTTGGCTACGACACGGCTAGTGCTGAGAAGATCTTGGGGATGGAGTGGAGATCATATGAGAAGATGGTGGTGGATTCAGTCAGGTCTTTGACGGGGGCGAAATAAGCAATGTTCACAAGTCGATTAGATATCCTCGAATATCGCCCAGGAGAGGACAACCACTGCTTGTGCTATGCCGCTAGAGCATAGCACCCTATGGTAGCGTAAACCGACCAGTAGTCCAAGTCGGGCTCATTCTTGATTGCCTCTGCCACTCCTTGCGCTTCTTTCACGCCTCCAGTTTCCGACATGTAGCTCAGGCACCGCAGGATCCAATCTCGCACGGTATGCTGGGTCGATTGTTGATAGGCAATATAAAGAGGTGCAAGTATAGTGCCGCACTGCAGATTCTGCAACGGCGTGAATGGCACACTGTTTCCAGGTCGCGCAGCAGGGAGAATAACCTGCGGGACAGAGGCACAGATTTGATGTGTAGCGTCCCAGATGCGGTCCGAGACGCTGCTGTCGAGCTGAGGCGTGTGCTTCAGTATGATGTTGTTGACTACCAGACGCATCGCGCGGATACCATTCGTAACCTGAGTAACGTAGTGATCCGCATACTCATCGTAGTGAGAGTCAAGGATCAGAGGATTCTCCTCGACGGGGGAAATTTGCCTATGCTGCCAGGACGGTGGCAGCCCCATATGAAGAGCCTGCAGAAGGCCGTCCAGATACTCTGCTCTTTTGGCCAGATCTCCGCCAGCAGTCTTACGCGCATCAGCTTGGAGATTCACCACGTGTCTCAGAATATCTGTGAATCTCCACTTTGCGTCGTCGACAAACGGGTCCAGAATGACACGCAGCTGCACGATCGAATCAGGTACGGGCACCACAGCAGCACCGCAACTAACTGTCACTGCCGTTATCAGGCGCGCTCCAAGTTGACAGCCGGTAGGGCTCGAGACAATCTGATGCGCATGCGAGGCAAGCAACGATAACCCTCCTTCAACATGGCTCATCCACGAGGTCGATGCTTGAGGGCTGCGGTTGGTTACCTTTTCATACATGTCGAGAAGGATGATGGATAGAAGAAGACTCTCCACGTTAGAGGCCTGCAGTGCGACTACAGCATCCCGGACCCGCCGTATCGCAACCAGGTAGCTCAAATGTGATGACCGTGCCACGGTCGGATCGTGGAGTTGGCTCGCCAGAAAAGCCAAGCTTACGGCTTCGACGCTTGCTGGTAAGTGGTCAAAGGCGGATGCCTGTTGGTACAAGGGCACTATAGCCTCCAAGCTCGGGGAGAAGCCAGAGACGTAGAGTGAGAAGAACAAGTATTGGGCGCGGACATTCAAGCCGAGGTCCATCGAGATTGGCTGATTTGCCGAGTGCATCCATGCTTGTTGAAGGGCCACTTTTTGCCCGGTTGCACGGGTCTCGTCACGGAATATGAGATCCTGGGGGTTGCGATAACCATGACATATGAGCATGGCCCTGCGGCATTGTCCGCATCCAGAGGGAATAAGGTCACACTGGAGGTGTCAGCGGCTGAAGAGCCAGTACCTAGCCAGGAGGGATTAGGTACCCGAAGTTTCCTCACTCGACAAGGAAGGCAATCCTTGGAGGGTCTGCCCCGATTTACCATCGCATTAGCCTCAGGGCGGACAGTGGTGGTGCACAAAAAGAAAAGTGTTGTGTCGGGATAGAATTGACACGGAGAAAATGTATTATTTTAGGATGATGTTATTGTATCAACGTGGCCAGGAAAGCTAGTCTTATTCCAGTTAGCCTTCCGGCGTCTGAACTTTAATTGACAGCAGGGGATCTCGCATTCGCTTTCCGGCTTTCGAGCGACATGGTCCAATTAATCCACTGGTAAGCGGTGTCAGTGCAGGAACTTCTATCGGGCCGATTGATGCAGAGAGGTCGGGTGGCATTAGGCGATCAGCCTATAAAAAAGGCAGAAGCTTGCGTATATGATTCACTGGTACTGCCAGTTTTGTATAATTCCTTTATTTAATCTATAGATCCTGGCATTCTAGGAACCTAACATCATAGCTATTGCCAGGCGTCAATACTCAAGAGCATTGACATACCTTAAAAATAGTATTCACGCTGGGCTCTTTGATGCCACCGGCCTAAAGTCCTGGGTTTAGGCGACTCGATTGATAGCAGTGGCCAGCAGTCTATTACATCTGTGTGAGTCTGCCTTTATGGCCTTGAAATGTTGGCTCGCCGCAGATAGCAGTAGTATAGGGATTCCGGTTGTCGACAGATCACCGGCGCCTCAAACCTGCTCGTAGCGCTGGGCCTCGCCTCAATGCCACCAGTCTTCGGATGCCAATGACTATTTGTATGGAGAAGAGCTGGTCCGGGATACAGGGCAGTTGGACCCCCAGGCGACGGACGAACCCAGTCGTCCTCGCAACTGTAAAAAATACCGGTGTCAAGCTAATAATACCTCCTACGATCTACGGCTGGCGTCTGGGCCTGTTCAAGACGCAGTCTGCCTAGGTCGCTTGCACTGTTCGTTATACAATTAATTCCTGAGTATGTCAGTGTTCATGTTGGCTCGGGATAGTAGGATACGTCTATATCGCTCATCTCGCAGGCCTGTATGACTAAGGCTACCCCAAACTACCTGTAATCTAGGCTGGAAGACTAATAAGACGGCTGTCGGGAACTAGTGCTCGAGGAAACCAGTGGCTGATCAACTCATAGACACACGCGCGCACACATATATATTCAGTATTATCCTGACTCTCGAAGGAAGGAGAGATAAGCGAAGTTCAATGCTCTGGCTGTTGCCGGGGAAGTCTGGACTGTGGGTGGCGTCCGGTGGTAACCCTGTAACCAATCCACATAACCAATTCATGAAGTGCCAAGTCATTCCAGGAATTCCCTTTCAGAGCTCGCCGAGCGGCCTCCGTTCCCAGACGCCGTGCCATTGGTTTCTCCGTATTCGCCTGGCTGGCCCCACTCCGTTGCCCTTCGTGTGATTGGCCGAGGACATAGCTTAATTTCCTAATCGGGCTTTTGACAAGATAGTCGGTTATGCAACTCTGCCTCAGGTCCCCATTAAACGAGGCAGTGGCGGCTCAAGTGGTCTACGTGGAAGGTATAAAGGGAGCTCACAGACTCATCTTCCTCTCACTCTCTTCTTCAATCCCCTTCATCCTGCAGAATCTGACATGATGGACTCTCACTCGTCATCCGGTATGGAAGACAGCGTCATGGGCCAGGGCATCTTCATCGGACTTTTGGAGATGCTCTTCCCAGGCCTGACATACCTCCCGTACCTTGCCGCCCTCAGCTTCCTCTTCAAGTACATCTTCGAGTCCTGGTCCGACTCCATCACCGCCCGCTTCATCTCAACCATCGAGCTCCGCGCTCAGGACGAGACATACAACTATCTCATGAACTGGGTTTCCCGGAATAGCCTCTCTCGGGACAACTACCGCCTACAAGCATCCGCCACTATCACCAACGAATGCTTCAATTGGGACGACGAGGGGAAAGACAAGCGTGATGTCGACCAAGACTATGAGGACGACGCTGTTATTGGTCATCTGCAGTCCAAGATTTCGCTCTACAATGCCAAACCTCTGTACTGGACGCCGGCTTTCGGGACGCATTTCTTTCGCTATGAAAACCGCATCTTGGCTTTTACGAGGTCGCTTGAGACGGGAAACTATACGTCCATGCCGCGACAGCCCGAGAGCATCTCCGTATCATGCCTTGGACGAGACGCCACGGTGCTCAAGCGACTTCTCTACAACGCTCGCATCGGCTTTCTAGAGAAGCAGAAGGGGAGAACTAGCATTTTCCAAGCCATCAAGATGAATGCCGACGATGAGATATCGTGGAGACGATGCATGTCGAAGGCAACAAGGCCCATGTCTACCATCGCACTGGACGAGTCTATTAAGCAGGGCCTAGTTGAGGACCTCGGCCGATACCTCGACCCCCAGACCAAGCATTGGTACGCTAATCGGGGCATCCCCTACCGCCGCGGCTATCTCTTCTCCGGCCCTCCAGGTACAGGCAAGACGAGCCTGACTCTCGCGGCAGCCGGCCTGATGGGCCTGGATATTTACATGGTCAATTTAAACTCTCCCCGAATAAATGAGGACAACCTCGCATCTCTCTTCCAGGAGCTGCCTCAAACCTGTCTCGTGTTGCTGGAGGATATTGATGCCACGGGACTAACTCAGAAGCGTGTCACGGAGACGGCAAATAAAAAATCCCGAGCGCGCAAGAAGCGGCATCATATCTCGCTTTCGGGCCTGCTCAACATCATTGACGGCGTCGCCGCTCAAGAGGGCCGCGTGCTCGTCATGACCTCGAACCACACAGAGAATATCGACCCGGCTCTTCTACGCCCGGGGAGAATTGACTACACCATCAAGTTTGGGCTCGCAACGTCGGAGACGGCTACCACGCTCTTCACCCAGATCTATGGTGTCCCGGGCGTGGAAGGTGAGCAAGGCCCGGAAGTAGAGAAGAAGGCTATCGGCGGAGATGGGGTGGCTGTGAGCACGTCTTTGAGATCCCAGGCGCTGGAGTTTGGAAAGAAGATTCCTGATATGGCGTTTAGTCCCGCCGCTATCCAGGGATTTCTTCTCAAGCATCAGGGTGATCCCGATGGGGCTATCGCCGCTGTCGATGGTTGGGTGCAGCAAGCCCTTGGTCAGAAAGAAACTGAAATGTCTTCTTCTGAACAAGCTTCCGAGTCTGGTGAAGACTTTGAGGGGGATGACGATAGCGATGAGGGTTCTGATGCTGGAGCTCGTCGATGAAGAATGGTTGGTCGATAGTTGTTGATATGGGTTGGAGGGATTCTGATGAATAAAAGTTCAATATAGTAAATTCGCTACAGAGTTATTCAACATAAGATATAACAATGTTAATGTGCCTATCTCAACATTTATAAAACTGCCGTTTAGCTTGCAATTCCGTAACCTTATGGCCGGCCACATGATGTAGGGTAAGCAAGTTCCAGGATGGTGAAAATCAGCAATAATTCCAGTTCTGATAATCAATGACTTGGGAGAAATGAGTGTCAAGTCCCTGGGCTAATAATTAGCTTCAAAGCCTTATTATGGATGAAAAAAGTAAATCCCGGAGAGCCAATGGGTCTGATATTTTGACAGTAGACTCCGGCCACGTTTCTCCCCGATGTCCCCGAAAGGAAGTGTCGACCCAATCTGAGGTTATCTCCCCGACGTCCCCGATGGGGGTAACCTCCGCTTCTTGATGCTTCGCGTCTATCATCATGGGAACCACTCTCACGCGGGGATCCCTGTGTGGTTCCGGAAAGGACGCAGGCTCTCAAGGATAAGTTCTGCCCTTTGTTCCAACCCAGCAGACGACTTGTCCGTGCTCCCCAATCACCTCACCCCAGCACGCAAGATGGGCTCAATAAAAAACCCCAACTTCTTGGTCATCGTCGCAGACGACCTGGGGTTCAGCGATACTGGCCCATTCGGTTCCGAGATCAAGACACCCGCGCTCGATAGGCTCGCCAAAGAGGGCATCCGCCTCACGAATTTCCAAACCGCTTCAGCATGCTCTCCCGCGCGATCGATGCTCTTCTCGGGCACAGATAACCACATTGCAGGCCTTGGTCAGATGGCCGAGCACATGGGGAACAGGGAACTGTTCAAAGGAAAGCAAGGGTATGAGGGATACCTCAACTTTCGCGTTGCAGCGTTGAGCGAGCTGCTGCAAGATGCTGGGTATCTGACCTTGATGTCGGGGAAGTGGTGGGTTCTGCCTCTGATTTCTTGATGATTGTTGGGTAGCTAACGATTGCCTTAGGCACCTTGGAGCCGCTAAAGAACATGCGCCCTGCTCGAGAGGCTTCGACAAGGGCTTCGTGTACCTCCCCGGTAGCGGGAATCACTACAACTACGAGCCTCAGTTTGGCGATCGCCCACGCCCGTCTCTCGCCGTCGCCGACCCGACCACTTTCTGGATGCGCGACGGAACGTACCTCGATCGATATAAAGAGCTTCCGGAGGACTTTTACTCTACAAAGACCTTTACCGACGATCTGATCGATTATTTTGAGAAGCGATCTCCAGGCGAGAAACAGAAGCCCTTCTTTTCGTACCTTGCATTTACCGCGCCGCATTGGCCCTTGCAGGCTCTACGAGAGGTCATCGATCTGTACAAGGGAGTTTACGATGATGGGCCAGCGGCTCTCCGCAAGAGACGGCTGGAGAAACTTGTTGAGCTCGGTCTTATTCCCAAGGAGGTTGAGCCAGCTCCCATGACGGGTCTTCTCGACTCAGAGTGGGATGAGCTGACTCCAGAGCAACGCGCCGAATCCGCCAGGAAAATGGAAGTCTTTGCCGCAATGGTCCACGTCATCGACCAGCATATCCAGCGCGTAATCGATTACCTCGAGGCCTCGGGTGAATTAGACAATACCTTTATCCTCTTCATGTCGGACAACGGGGCTCAAGGTACGATTCTTGAAGCTCTGCCCATGCTCGGCGGCTCAACCAGCCTGGGCGCCTTGATTGAGGAACACTACGACAATTCGCTTGCCAAAATTGGTAACAAAGACTCATTTACTTGGTATGGCGCTTCTTGGGCGTGTGCTTCTATGGCTCCGTCTCGGGGATTCAAGACGTGGATCACTGAAGGGGGCATTCGCTGTCCTTGTCTTGTGCGGTATCCTCCGCTCATGGCGACGGGGCCACAGGGTGAAGGGTCGCATACCAACGAGTTCACGACAGTCATGGATATTCTCCCGACGATTCTTGACCTCGCCGGAGCTCGCCAACATTTTGTCAACCAGGAATGTTGGAAGTGAGTGCTCGAATTGTTGACGTGAGTGAAAGCTATTGAATTCCGAGCTACTATAATGCATGCGCCCCGTACACAGCCATTCTCCTTCACGAGTCTGGAATATCCCCCGTGACTCGCAAGGAACGATGCAGTTTGGGTTCAGAGGGTCACTGTCGTCTCTCAACACTTCCAACTGGTCCCCTTCCAACGTCATCATCGTCGACTTTGCTTCTATTCGGGGCACCGTCGCCTAGAGTGACGCTCTTGACCTTGGTAAAATGACGAACGGGGACTCCATCCCGGAATAGCTGGTCAATCTCTTCAAGCGTGCGGCCGTTGCACTCTGGAACACAAAAGAATGCAAAGATGCCAGCGAGAACAGCAGCACTTCCGAAGATGAAGGCGACCTTGGACCCGAGAGCGGCATACGGCTTGTTGAGAAGATACGGGATGGAGAAGCTTGTGACGAATCTGCAGTGATAATTAGCATCCGTTGCACGTCAATGCGTGCTTTTCCGTAAACATACTGAACCAAGATGTTGACGGCCGAAGCAGTCCGGTAAGTCATATCAGATAGACGCGTTGGCGGTATCTCAGCGGAGAGGATGTGAGAGCCGGGAGCCAGCCGACAGAGAAGCCGAAGCCAAAGACTGTCAACATGGCGACGATTCCAACCCGGATGGTGGCGGACGTTTCTCCTACGCCGAGTCCAGCCATCGAGTAGAGCGCCGACATTTGAATAAAGGAACCGAGCAGGAGGAGGGGTCTAGGAATATGGCTCAGCAGTTACATCATTAGTTGGGCATGTTCAGGCACGCACCTTCGTCCGATTCGATCTACCAGAGACATTGAGACGACCACGCCGGAAAGGTTTACCAGCTGGTTGATGACAGTCATGGTGAATGGATTCACAGACCCGAGGGATTTGATGTAGACGGTGCCGTATTTGTTGGCAAAGATATTGCCAGTCAGCTGCAGGAAGAAGTTGATGCCGATGGTAATCATCGTCCGCTTCAGGTTCATCGGCTTCCACAGATCCATAAATGTACCTTTATCTTCTTCCTCGGCGAGGATTATACGGAGACCGTCGAGTTCCTCCTTGATTTCTTCGTCGGTGAAACAGCCGTCTCGGAACTGGTGTAGGGAAGCGATAGCCTCTTCCTCACGGCCCTTCCAAAGGAGCCATCTGGGCGACTGTGACAAAGCAGGTGAGTAGAGTGCGTTTAGGTATCGAACCGGGCCTTTTAGTACCTCAGGAATGAACCAGATTCCGGCTGCGACGATGGAAGGAATGATGAAGAAGAGAACAAAGGGGATCTTCCACTGACGATCGTCGTCGAGCTTTTGCGTGCCGAAGCAAATGATGCTCATGATAAGACCACCAAACTGGAGTGTGTTAGCCAGGACCAGGTTATAGGGCGCTCAAGACATGCGTAAAGCATCAGCTGGTACGTTTCCACGATGAGGCCTCGGACCTTCTTGGGCACAATCTCGGACTGGAAAACGGGGACAACTGCCAGTTCCATGCCGACATAGGCATCTGGGTTCATCAGAAAGGAATCCAATCGGCAGGTGTTGGACTTGACAAACAGTTGAGGATTCGAGCCGCAAGGATCTGCGCAAACGACCTGGACGAAAAAGTAATCGCCGCTGTACACAGCGCATAGATGCTCATCACAAACATGACCATGCGGCGACCAAAACGAGCGCTGATCTCACTCCCAGTGAGAAGGCCCACGACAAAGCCGAGATAAGGTAGACTGTTCAGCAACGAGAGCTCATAAGGTTCAATTGTCCAGTCTCCCAGTTCTTCGCTATAAGTGCCGAACTGGCGCTCGAAATGGTCCATGGCCTGGGTTGTCGAGTAGGCTTGCTGGTCGAAGCCAAAGTTGAATTGGGAGACTGCGATGAGGAGTACTGAGAAGGTGAGGCGCGTGTTGAACATTCTCCGGATAGAGAAGATCTGTTCTTTGGAGTTGGCCATGGCTGCAATTGTAGATGGTCGCGTCTCAGCGTTGATGAACTTGACCAAAGCAGTGTAGATCGATCACAAACTCATTTCAGCAGCTTGCAGCCACCTTTATAGAGGCCGTTATTTGACCTTGACAGGCCAGACCTGGTTTGGACCTCCGAGCGTGATACCTCCTGCTTCTGAGGTTCAACCGAGACCAAAGCATACCCCAGACTTTGCGGGGCCCTGGACGCGAATGAAATACCTCGCAGATGGCGAACGGCAAGGAGGACATGGCGCAAGGATGGTTCGCCGTTGACAGAGCGCTAGACGCTCCACCTCAGGATCAGGATTAACTCCCTGCTGTGAGGCGGCGGTGGGATGGACAACTCCCCGATAGGCCCGACACGTGACGGAGTTAAGGCATTGATGGGGGGCTAAATTGACTACTCATCCCCTCTCCGGCTTATCTCCCCGACTTCCACGAAGCTTCATTTGGGGCCAACGGAAGCCTCGACGTGAGAAATGTCTCATAACCAGGGTGAGCAGACCCGTAATAGCATCTTAAGAAGAGCGAATTAACGAAATAACCGTCCACCGCAATCATGACGCGGAATCACATAACCCGCCTGTGGGTTCTACCCGACGTCACACCTCCGAGGAGCCGGAAACAGACAACCCAAGACCCCGGAAGAGGCGGAGCAGAGCCAGCGTAGCATGTCGAGTGTGTCGCACGCGCAAGACAAGGTGTGATAACCGACGGCCGACATGCGGCTACTGCTCCATGCAGGGACTCCGCTGCGATTATCCGAATGGCAGCGCCCAGGACCATGAGGAAGACGCGTCCAACAATGCCATCTTGGCGAAAGTGAACCGCGCTGTGGCGTTGCTTGAATGAAGAGCTGAAGAGCAGCCGTGAAGATCAGCGGCTGTCGGCTCATGATACTCTCGGAGCTCAAGCTGCATCAACTCACAGTCGATCGCAGAATAGACACGACTTTGCTGTCACAGAGGCCGAAAGTGCATTTACAGACGATGGTTTCGGGCGGCTAGAGATTCCGGAAACTGCAGCCCGCACGAGTGCCTGCGAGTCTCTTCTCAACTGGCCGATTCTCGCTGGCTTTATCCCCGCCCAAGGAGCAGTGTCTTTTGTCCTGGAAGAGGCTGCCTGCAACGCAGACAAGCAGACACGTCAGCAAGACGTCATAGACCAGGATGGAATATGGCCGCTTTGCAGACGGTTCTTGGCGCTCATCCACGTCAAGAACCCCATCCTTGACGTGTCTGACTTTATTCAGCATGCTAAAAACACGGCGGAATATGGACCGGGATGGGACGAGGGTGGGTGCTTAGTCGTGAGTGCTTTGCGCCTGTAGGATCAAGGGAAATGGCTGGCTAATACCGTCTGATAGCTCTTGGCTTGCGCGCTCGCATGCGTTGCTACTCCGTATGATCCAGACCGGGCACTTGCGTGGCAGAATAGTACGGCTGTCAATGATACTTCGACTCAAGAAGACATCGACATTGGCAAAGCTGAAGCGTTCTTCGGAGCAGCGAGACGTCGGTTGGGCCTTCTCAAAAACTCAGTAGTTGCCGTCCAGTGCCAATACCTAGCAGGCCTATACGAGAAATTTCTCATAAGGCCTCTGGCCGCGTGGTCACTTTTGCAGAGCGCATGCGCTCAACTCCAAGCACTACTCTACGCCAGGGGATTAGCAGCCTCCGCCCGACAAGACTTGCAAGTAGGAAGGCGGGCGAGGCATATTGAACAGCGTCTATATTGGTCATGCGTCAAGGCTGAATGGTAAGAAACCCGACATGTTTGGAGATATGTCTGACAGAGTGATAGTGAACTAAGAGCCGAGCTGCAACTCCCATCGTCTGGCTTGCTAAGGTTTAAATATCCTGACCTCTTTCCATCTCTATCACTGCCATCTACATCCACTTTGCAAGCCTTTTCGCCAGAAACTGCAATATCTCCTCAGAATCAGACCGCTTGGTCTCCTGCTGCGTGGCAGGGCAGCCCGTCGACGAGTTCACAAATAACTAATGCCGATGCGGCCCTCCAACCAGAAGAGGAGCGCAGTTGGCTTCATTACCTAGCCGAGATATCCCTACGGGGAATCATGAACCGCGTATTAGCCGACTTATACGCCGACGGTCAAACTCCATGGTTAACCGGCGGGCGGTCCCTCGTGCGCCGCCACGAGGCGTACCTGGAAGAACCCAAGGCATGGCACTCTCATCTTCCCGTGCAACTTGCCTTTGACGATCCTTTCGCAACAAGACCTGGTTGTCCGATTCAGCCACCGCCGAACGAATTATCGCTATTCCTACAGACTCGATACGTGGGGGTTATGGAGTGGATGCATCGGCCCTTTTTATACGTCTTTCTCAACGGTAAAGATGGGAATTCTCAACTGATGTCGCTGGCTCAGAGGGCTGTAGATTCTGCTGCGGCGTTGATACGACTGGTTGCGGCTCAATATCGACATGGTGGCATTTGGGGCTTGGTACGGAGATCATTCGGTGCTGCGTTGATGTTGATCGGTGCCACATGTCTGGCTGGAGATTCTGATGATCCACTGGGCCCTAGGATCGAGTTGCCGGAAGATTGGGAAGGACTTGTGAAGCTTTCACTGGCTACGATACGGCGGTGGGAGAGTAGCGGGACCACTGACTTTGGGCGGATGCATGATATCCTCGATGAGGCTATGAAGGCTGCAATGGCTGGGTCTTGAAACTCAGACCCTGTATTCCGTCCATCTTGCAAGAATCAAATCGGCTGTGTATCATCTGACTTCTACCTCCCAAAGTGCATTGATAAGCTTCTGAAGTCCTGCGCCGTTAAATTCTCCGTCCTATAGTTTGGAACGAGAACAATGCTCAGCCCCTTCAGCATACAGAACACTCTTATTCTTATCTTGTGTCGACACGGCCACATCCAAACCAGGGTTGCCTGAAAAGAAGTTCACAGGCTTGAGACCCACCACCATCTTCTCACTCGGCATAACCGGCCAGTCTTCGATTCTTGGGTTATGCGTCGACCCAAAAGTATGCCAGACAACAATATCCGCATTCCGTACAGAGTGAGCCACCCCGGAAGCACTACGCCTCTCGATTCCAGAGGCGATCCCATCACCACCTGGAGACTGCATGGTGTGTAGCCCAGAGGGAAAGTGGTCGTCGTCCTCATAGCGGGTAACCCAGATAGCATGCTTGCCAAACTCGGAGCGCCTGGCGTGGAAGGAGCCTGGGTGGGAGAGAAGCATCTGGCTGTAGGATGGCAGGAGCTTGAATCCCACGGGTGTATTGGTGATGGGGTTGATTTCGTTTTCGTTGATGAACTTGAAGACGCGGGCCCTGGTGGCGTCGAGATCGAACCCGCCCTCTCGCTCGACGATCTTTTGTTCCGCCACGTAACCAACGCCGAAAGGGTTGTGGATAGCCGGGCCTCCAAAGGGAAGAGGTTTTGACTCCTCAATAGCGAGGGAGTTGGCGTGTCCATCGATGGCGGGATCGATGCGCAGACAGAAGAGGTGTTGGTGATAGGGGGCCAAGACTCCTGGCGCAACAACGGTTCCATAAGGGATCTTTTCTTTGAGGCCAACCTCTGTAGGCACCGTGGACAAGATCCCCGTGGCTCGCACCTCGTAAAATATCGAGGCATCCTGGCAGAAGTGAAAGGCAAAGATGTACTCGTAGTTGCTGACTGTGATGATCATCTGCAGAACAAGGATGCGGGAGCGGGTTACCACGGCGTTTTGCGTTCGGAAGTTGGTGTGCTTCCACAAGATGCCGTCATCCTGTTCATGGCAGCAAATCACATTTGGCAATTTCAAAGGCTCGCCAGAGCTGGTGTTGTGGTAGCCGTCAAAGTACTTGATGGTTCCTAGTCTTGTTAGCCCAAGTCACGAGTAGTCAAGCAAGACCAAAGTCCTACCCAGACAATCACAGCCAAGACGAAGGTTGTTGGCATTGAGTCCTGCTCCGTCATTGCCCAGGTCGAATGCAGCCTTCCGGGGGTACGGAGCTCGCGGATCACCATAAGGCACAAACATCTCTGCAAGAGAGAGACGATAGAACAGACTTCGTCCGTCGTAGCGTATATCATGAAGAGTCATGCCCTCACGGTAGTTGAAGCCACCTCGAAAACTCCATTTCTCCCAGTTCACATAGTTTCCATGGATCTCGAACGATGGGCCCTCAGGCTGGACCACCTGGTAGGGCTTGGTGGTGGTTCTTGGGCCTGGCCGCAAGTCAGGGTGATATTCGCTCGCGGCTGTTGGATGAATCCTTCGTCGATCGAATGGGCGAGGTTCATTGTGGATTCTTTCATTCGACTTAGTGGGCAGACGATAGACCTTTGTAACGAGCAGTTGCTCCGAGACCTCGGCGCAGATGTCGAGCGGGTAGGCATAGTAGTTGGCGTCTGGGTTCTCGAGCAAGCGGAGATAGAACCAGCACTACACAAGTTAGGCAATACATATATGGAGCTAGGAGTGGCATATTTACCATTGTAACCCGTTGAGTCATGTCATTCATTCCATCTGTGGCATACGCCCATGGCTCAACAACCACGGTTACACCCTCTGGGAGGTCAAGGTGGCGGATTTCCTCCTGAACATCAGCGTTGGCCAAACAGGCTTCTTCCACTTTCTTCATGTACTCAGGGTCGATATACGAGTGCTTTCCTTTGTGGTGCTGCTTCGCGGTGACTCTCTCACTGTCGAGATTCACGAGCAGCTCAAAGAGTTCATGGTTGCCGCTTTTGTTCTCCAGAACAACTTCGACGCGCGCACAGCGTGTAGGTGGCTGTCCTGTTGGTTCGTTGCAATGTTCCTTTTCCAGGAACTGGATCATCTCATTCTTGGGCGGTTCTCGGAGGGTTATGACGCGGAAGTTGATGTCTCGGCCGACGAAATGGGGACGGACGATAGCAGCGGCCTGGACAGGGTTGTAGATGAGTGATTGAATTCGCTTGCGGCATGGAACTCACCCTGGAAATCTCATCGGCACTGAGAGGGTCGAAAGGGTGAGTAGCTGCCATGGTGTTGAATGCGGAGTCGTTGACTTGAATGGTCTACCGCCTAACTTGGACAAGAGCGGTAAGGCACAGAATGAGAAGGAAAGTATTGCGAAACAATCTAGAGAAGAATCTCTATGGTCTTAAATCTTCCAGAATTCAAAAGCCAGAATCGAGCATGTAGTGGAAAAGGAATGAAAGGATGGGTCTTGGCTGTCGCACTCATAGCATCATCGAGTCACGAGACTTGGGCACCAGCCTCCAAAGGCATAGTCAGAAAGTTGTCTTTACGCCACAACCGGAACTCGAAAATTTTTAGGGGACTATGCCTTTGGAGGAACAACCGTCGCCTGGCGGAATGACCTCCAAAGGTAAAGCTCTATGGAGTCTTAAATAACATGCACAATCAATCCATCTCGAGCCATGTCGACCGCGCCCTGCGTCAAACAGATGCGGGGTATGAAGATCGCACCTCGAAAGGAAAAAAAAAAAGCAAGGAAAATCACATATTCACATTCAAGCGGCAATTTTTATAACGCAATCTCTGTTAAGTGGACTCTACGTCCTCAGTAGAATCAATCAAGTACATCCCAAAGTCTACAGGCTCTCAGCCCGGACATCAAATATTCCGCAAACTCCAGGACTCATTGCCCGAGATCAAGACAAAGGAAAACAGTCGGCGTGGTGGTGTCGCCTACCTTACTTGGCCTGGAGGAGGAGATACTGGCGCATACCAGAATTCTCTGCCTTGCCGAGAGTCTTGATGGCAAGGCCCTGCTTCTTGGCAATGTCGTGGATGTTAGTCTCCCCACGCTTCCAGGACGGGAACATCTTGTAGGTAGTTCCCTTCTTGACAAGGAAGTTGCCAAAGTTGGTGCAGGTCATTTCCTGCTTTGCGACCACCTCAAAGTAGTGCATGGCGTCGACCATCTTGCTCTCGACACCCCAGGCCTGCGTAGCGTCAGCCTGAATACCGGCATGCCCCTGGATGCCCTCCAGGTAGCGGGTAAAGAAGGCCTTGTACTCATTGGTATTGTATGACTCGTGAGACTTGGCGCTCTCGGTGCCAGAAGGTCCATCCTGGCCGACGATGAGTTTGTCCACCGAGGAGAGGTGGCGGTGGAATTCCGAACATCGATCCGCGCACATCTTATCCGGGGCATTGAAGAAGATGCTTCCAAGCGAGAGGAAGAGCCTAGCAGAAGGGATGTTAGCAAAGAACTTATCCCCCTGTTGAAAGCTACCCCATAGGCCGGTACACTTCACGCCAGGGAACGCGTCCTTGGCTCGAATGACATGAGCCTTCAGCGAAGACTGGCAAATGTCGAGGGCGACGTAGTTGCACTTCTTGCCCTGGGCAAGAAACTCCTTCACGTAGGGCTCAAACTTCTTTGAGTTGGCGGCCCCGAGGTCGATGATGGTGGTTCCGCTGGGCATCTGGGAGACCACCTCCTTGCAGGTGGCCTCGATGATGGCCATCTCGTCACCGGTCTGGTACGACTTGTCAGCAATGTCGAACCACTTGTCCATTCCAGTGGTGTAGGCAACTTCCTTGGGGAAGTCGGCCTGCCCGGCGAAGGCCAGAGGCAGCTGGGTCTCAAAGGTGAGGTCGAGACGGCTTCCGCCGATGTCGATGACCTCGCCATTGGTGGGGTTCCAGGGAGACATGGTTGTGACGAGAGTCCAACTAGATAAGGGTTGTGGAGGGTGGTGTTGGTGGTAAGAGGAGATGGCTTATCGGTTGAGTCTTTGTGCGTTTAGTTTGCTGAGGTGTACTCGATGGAAAAGCTCGTGGGTGAGGAGGAAAAGGGCGAAAGCTAGGCGAATAAGGCCGATTTAGTACTGACTGGATTTTGCGAATGCAAGTGTGGTGTTCATAGTGTGATTCAGGACCAGATGGCTGTTCCGGACTTAATGACATGGTTCTGGAGATGGTCTTGCACAAGCGCCAGTTCTCGTCTTATACTGCGTTCACGTTGAGCAGTGGCTTGTTCTCTCCACGGGATCAAACCGACTCTGAACACACCCGGGATTAAAAATGATCAGATTCATAACAGAAGAATCAACGAACAGCCGAACGGCACTATCAAATCCATTGACAAGAGGTTCAGTGTTCTCACACACGTCAAGGTTTATGCTTGGGGAAACACGTTAATCCTTGCATGTGTCAATAGCCGATGCCAAGAAGTATCATGATTCAAAGTACAACCTTATATGGGTGACAGGCAAGGGGACCGTCGATCATCCTACACCGTTCCATCAGCCCCATGGGATCAACCACCCATGCACGATTAAGCCCAACCCAACTTAGTCCCACGCCTACTCCTATGCTAAACATGACACTACTGGTTATTTCGTCCCAGACTTTATCGACTGCGGTCTGAATTGCCATACGAACCAGGGTCTGTCGGGGCAGTTCCGGCCATTCATCTTAGCAAGCCATGATCTGTGTCATTAACGGACCCGCGCTGGTACAGGAACCTTTGTCTTGTTCTTGAAACGGCTAGATCCGAAGCCAAGCCTCTCCCACCCTCGAGCCGACCCTGTGGAGATCTGTCGCGCTCGATGGGGAGGTGCATATCCCGCTGCATGTGTGCATGTCCCTGGTCTCCCTACTGGGGCAGGTGTGTATGATCCTGGTCCGGCAAAGTGGTCTTGACGGCATGTCACCCTGATCTCGGGATTACCCATGTGCAGCTACCGATATGCAGCCGCAAGGTTGCCTGCATATTGGGTCTGCCACCAGGTGGCTCAGGGATCTTGAGCACCATCATGATAGAGGTCTTTGACTCGGTTTCGCCGCGGGTGGCCTTTTCTTCTAGCTTACGATGTCTGGATACTTACTGGACCCCAGTTCCTGGCCCGAATTGTTAATGCCGCAGGAGTGTGCCACCTGTTTCGAGTCGCGGCCAGACTTGCATCATATTGCAGTTATCCATTAGTTCCAAGCCGACCATAATGCCCGAATCCGATAAGTCATCAACCATCCCTGTTGTTATCGTGCCATGATCATTAGTATCTGTCATGATAGGTATCATGACTTCGGATTTTATAGGTAGCAACTAATTTGGACACTCAGTTTGCCTTTACCTTTTAGTACCATTGAGACTGGTGATACTCGTTACTCTTGTAAAATGCTTGTCTTGCTACAATTTGTTACTGGTCTATATCTCGACCTATCGCAGAAGCAGGGCGAAAAATATCCAATATTAGGTCAAAGGACAACAGATGCAGAAAACGGGCAGAGGTAAACAGTTCAATCAACCTGAGTTTCGACATTCTTAGGATCTTGCCATGATGCACTTCACTTTCGGCGGAATCCTATCATCACCGCAGGCAAATAGACGCAACTTGGAGAAAATTGCAGTTGAGGCGAGGAACCATCAAGTCCCCCGAAGCAACGAATGTAAATTAGTCGACACACTACTCGAGTTAAAACACCATTGTAAATTAAAGTTGAGGTATTTGCTTCCTTCAAGACAGGCCATGCTGCCCTTGAATGCCATTGACAATCCGTCCTTGTGAGAACGCACTTCTCAAACCAGCACCTTGGCCAGTTTACAGAACAGTTCCCTTGGTCTGGGTCATCTTGCCCACGTTGAAGTTCTTGATCATCATGACCCAGAAGAAGCTCAGGGCCATGAGACCAGTGCCGGCAGCCAGCATTCGAGTCTGGGCGTAGCCGTAAGACTTCTGGATGGCGATGCGCTCCACGCTTCCAACAGGGTACGAGAGCTGGGTGACGATGTCGCCGTAGATGACGGCGACGTTGGGGAGCGCACTCTCGGGCAGGTTGCGCATGAGAGCGGGGAGGAAGGTGTTGGTCCAGATAGTTCCGGAGATGGTGCTGCCAACCGCGCTGCCGATGGTGCCGGAGACGAAGAGCACAGCCAGAGCCGCAGCCACGTGCTGGTGGTCCACGGCGGCGAGAACAGCCAGCTGCATGCAGAGGATGAAGACAGCGCCACCGATGGAGATGAAGATCTCGCACATGATGATGTATCCGACGTGGACGTTGGGCTGACGGAAGTGGATCATCAAGCCGAGGGCAAAGATGTACAGCGGGATGGCGGGATAGAAGGTCCACTTGAAGTAGCCAGTTCTGCGGATGGCGTAGCCAACGATGAAGAGCAGGACACCAGAGACGACCTGGAAGGTGCTGTTGACGTAGCCGGCCTCGGCGGGGGTCAGGTTGACGACGACCTGCAGGAAGGAGAGGAACATGCGGTTCCACGAGGCGTATGACATCTGGTAGGTGAAGTCGATGAGGCAGGCTCCCATGACGGAGCGGTTGATGAGGAACTGGCGGCTAATGAAGGGCGTCTTGGAGATGTAGATCTGCTGCAGGGCGAACAGCACGATGACGATGAAGCCGACGATGATCATGGCGATGATATAGCCGGTCTTCCAGCCGTTGGGGGCGGTGGTGGCGAGCGTGAAGGGCAGAAGGAAGACGCAGAATCCGGCTCCGAAGAGGAAGACACCGAGCACTGGACCATTCATTAGTTTCTGAAAATGCTCAAACTCTGCAATTACTCACAGTCAAACTCGGTGATAAAGTGCTTGATGTTCTGGGTGAGAGTTCGGCCGCTGCGCTCCCGGGTCCAGATACCCTCCCTCTGGGCCTTTCGCTCGTTCAACTTAAGGACCGTGTAGAGAGGCATAGTCACAAAGGGCGTGATGATGGCAAAGGCGCCGAATCCCCATCGCCAGCTGACGTTGAGGAGGAAGCCCTCGGCGGCCTTGGATCCGGCAAAAGCGGTGATCATGTAGGGGGACGAGGTGAAGGCGAAAGCGAGACCTCGATTCTTGAGGTTGGTGGCATCGGCGGCGAGAACGACGATACAGTAGATGATACCGGCGAAACCAATCGAGTAGAAGACCTGGTTACATTAGCATATTTGACATTCTGACGTGTTTGTCAAGGGCATTCTTACATCCGCGGCACAGAATGTGGCCAGATTCTGAGCGCTGGCCATGAGGATCAGACCGAGAGTGGCAAATCCAAGCATGACGAGGAAACCTTCAGCACGACCCCAGGCGTCCAGAACCTTGGCCATGGGGATGTAGACTGCGGCTGTCAGGGTGTCGGACACGATGTTGATGACGGTCAGGAGCGAATGCTGGCTCCACTCGCTGGTGAGGTACGGCTGGAGGGTGTAGAGAATCGACATTCGGAATCCATTGGTCAGGAACATGAGCCAGATGCTGAGCGACATGTTAGCCCAAGATTCGCAGGGCAGAAAGTTATGAACTTACAGGCCCAACAGCGCAGCGAGCGATCCCTTGGTCCAGGCCAGAGTGACGGCCTCGATCTTCTGAACACCGAGCTGGGCATGGCGGGCGGGCGCATTCTCGTCAGTGTCGCTGCCGTTGGAACCATCGTGGCCGACAGCGCCGCCCTCCTTCTCGTTGACGGTGTGGGTGCCGACCTGGGTCTCGGGATCGACCACGGCAGGGCTACCCTGGGTGTGTGTGTCGTCCTCTGGCGACTTGCGCGCAAAGTGAGGGATCTTGCTCAAGATTTGCATGGTTGCGGCTTGTGGGAATTGAGAGGGAGGATCGCAATGGGGACACAGGACGAGGAGCAGACGAACAAAGAGTGTGCGAAGGATCAGATCTTTAAGCTTGTTCAGCGGGATCCCGGCTCATGCAGGCATTGGTGCGAAAATGGCTCATCTGATAGAGAAACAGAGGAAAATGGACATTTGATCTAGTGGCAATACCCGGAATGGAAAATGGGCTGCTCTTCGACGGTTCGCGCACTTCCCGCTCGGAAATAACGGCACACTTACGCGTTGGCTTGGTGTGGGGGGAGGGTAATTCGGGTTGGACCATGTGTGAGCCATGAGCATGTGGCTTTTTCGGCATATCCCACGTCTACCCACGGCCACGACTTGGCAGGGTAAGCAAGGGGACCAACAGCACCGAGAACGAAAAGAAGGGCCAAGGAACAGTGCCCACAGTGTTGGTTCGCTAGCTCCCCTAGAATCAGGTCACAGGAGGACCGGCGGGTGGGGGATGTTCCGAGATCGGAAGACGTGAAAATTTTTATCTGATCTGATTGATTTGATTAGATCCATTGGGAGCTTGATCGCTGCGCTGTCTCAAAAGTTGGCAGGAATTCAGGCTGCCTCTGGCAATATCCTCCATGCATGCATGACCTTGTCTCCCCCCCCCCCACACTTTTATAGCCCCAGCACATCAAGGACAATTTCAAGCCACCTTTTTTTGCAATTGCCGGTGGTGCAGCCAGCCACGGTTGGCCAGGCCCAAAGGGGGAAAGGCATCTATAAGCTTAAACCTACGACTTGTGATGTTTGTTCCAACTGCTGCGAGCATCATACAGGAAATCGTACAAAAAAATGAGTCCATCACCACCTGACACGCTCCGTTGCAAGGACGAGAAATCACCGCACGAAGGATCGACCCAAATGGTCGGGATTCATGGTGGGTTGCAGTGTTGCTGTGGCCCCCCTTGTACAGTACATTGTCGATCCAACCTCGAAAATTGGCAGAGCGGGTCAAAACTTGTGGGCTGACACGCTTTTGGTGTTGAGGCCGTTGGTTGCCAATCAGTCCGTGCTCATCACAAGAACTAGCAAGGGTGGGCTATTCCTCGAAATCCCAATGTAGAAGTGAGTCGACGCGGCATTTCCCGTGCGTGACCGTAGGGCTCCAGTCTGTTACGCTAGTATCTGGATCATCGGGCGATTGACCCTGTATCTGTTATGATCTTAGGGCCGCCGCTCGGGCTAGACTCAACTCTAGATTCAGGGATCGGCCAATATCATGTTGATGATTGGGTTACATTGCCGTGGGCAGAGAAACATGCATACATTTTTCCACGGAGACGATTGCAGGTTTCGGGAGGGAGGCCGCTCCGTGGTCCATTCTTTTTTTTGACTTGGCTACAGTACGCTTTTGACTTGTAACAGTGGCAAAATTCAAACGCTTCTAGATCTTCCCTGCTGATCATACAGTCAACACCCTGATCATACGCTCTTCAGCTCAGGCCCAAGCACCTCCCACTCGTCCTTTGTTATCCGGTATTCCACCTCTCCCTCCTCAATGCCCGGAGGCGGGTTGTCGTACTTGTTGTGAAACGTCCGCACATGCTTGAGCCCGCACGATGCCATCGTCTTCCTCGACCCCACGTTGACGGTCATGGTTTCGCCAAAGATCTCGTTCAGGCCCAGGTCCCGCAGCCCATGCCTGACCACCTCGCGGGACCCTTCCTTGGCGAGCCCCTGGCCCCAGAACTTGGGCAAGAGCCGCAGCCCAAACTCGGCTCTGTCTACCGCGCTGCTGCCCTGGGATGATGGCGCGTCGCTCGACGTGTCGCTGGCGTTGGCTGCCGCCTCGTCGGATTGGCCTGCGTTTTCGGGCTGCTGGCTTGGCGCGAGCACCCACCAGCCGACAAAGTCGTCGCCTGCAAACGCTGCCCAGCAGCCGAGCCCGGTTCCGGAAGAGGCTGTCTCGAGGAGGAGCTTGTGAACCATCTGGGAGTCGCTAGCGCTCAGTGGCTTGCCGTAACCGATGTGCTTCATGACTCTCGGGTCCGAGTCGAGCTCGTAGATGAAGTCGCCATGATCGGGGCCGAGGGGCCGCAATTCGAGACGAGAGGTGCGTAGAGTTGCTTGGCTCATGTTGGATTTTGTTCTGGATGATGATGGAGTCTTGGTGTTTGTTGGCACTCTGCCCAGTCTGGGGCCCCGGGTCTACTTTATTTACCTCTCTTATAGTTTGAAATCGCGCCTTTTGCAACGCCGATCAGCACCCTCCCCCAGCACTTTGAAATCCCCAAGACCTTTTTCATCAACTTGGCAAGGCAGTGCAGAGCGGGTTTGACGGCCAATGATTCAGGATACTTGTTCCTAGCCGTCCCTCCCGCTCCAGGCAGGAGGATGTTTCTGCACCGGGGACAGAAAGGATTCACCATCTTGGCAAAGTGCTACGGAAAAGAAGGGCTGGCCAATGAGGAACGCTTACTATAGCAGGGGTCACCATGGGACGACTCGATGACCAGGCCATCGTATTGGTCAGGTATGGGAATAGCCAGGGGGAATGCCTGTGTCATTGGATCGTCCATGTTTAAGGTTGCATCTTGGAGAAGAAAAGTGGGATCGCCAAGGACGTGCTACGGAGTAAATGCCTCGAATTCTCATCCTTGGCCTCGTGGGAAGATGCGACGTGTTGAAACTCGGGCAACCCTACCTCGGAGCCGTGCTCGGCGGTTGATCCCTTCCTGAAGCCTCCCAGTTCATGCAGCTAAGGCTCTGGGAGGGGGGTCAAAAAGAAAGAAAAAAAAGAAAAAACAACAAACTGAGGCTGAGATGATCTACATAAACCTGCGACGATGGACCCCAGATATGATGAGGAGGCTTCTTCACCGGTGTCGATTAGAGCAAGCCACAGCAGGTGCTGATCTTTACGCGGATTCTGTTTGGGTGCGGGTTTTTTCTCTCCTCCAACTTCTACCGCAAGCCACCTGATCATACAGGGATCCCGTGGCTTGCGGTGATTGGGGCTTCGGAGGCTTATGTTTAACTCCGCGCGATCTCCTGCCCGCTCGGGTGTCGTCGCCACCCGCGTCAGTATTTTCCTAAGCTTCTTTTTTAGCTGTTGGTTAGCGCCGCTCGGCAGATATCTTATCCATCAGCTCATCTTATCTGATCCTGGTCGACTGGACATCCCTGCAATATGACCGACCGGGCCATTGCTGCTTTCGGATCTTGGCACATCGCAGGGTTCGCCGATCCCTCACGGAAGCTCCCTCCCACATCCCTTGGACTTTCTGTGCCCTTTTCACCCACGGCTTTTCTTTTTCTTGGTCGTTTCTTCCATTCATCCAGATGCCCTCTGCATCATGTGAACCTCGCGAATCCTGATGATCCCCCACGCGGGTCAAAGATTCGATGCTCCATCTCCCCCACGCGGGTCAGACCTTGCATGGCATGGCCCATCGTCTTGCGTCTTGTCATCAGACCCGCCGGCTTTTCTTTCGCCCACGCTCCGGGAGTCTTGGCATGAGGGATTCGACGGATATCGCCTAAAATAGACAAGACATATTCGCATGTGTTTTTGCCCCGACGAGTGCCCTGTTATTTCTGTCGATCCCAGCGGCACAGCTCCTCAAAATCCCCCTGATGCCGTCGCCTCCACCAACCCACCTTTCATTCACTGTAACCTACCATAGCTTGCAGAGAGACGCTGATCTTTTCCCAATCACCTCTTGTTTCTATGGGCCAAGTTACGCATCTGGTGGGCCGTTGCCCATCTGCTGACCCTTCACTCGCTTTCGCTCCTCGCACCATCTCATGCCCTGGTACAAGTACATTACAGAGGGTACGGGGTTCCAGCGTAGCAAACCTGCTCGCGTCAATTGCTTGCATAACCACGTAGTAATATCCACGGCAATTTGGGCCGAGACGCTCCTAGATCGGCCGTTTTGCCTTGCTTGCCAGGAATCCTACAGTAGAGAAACGGCTGCGCGCGCTACGGCTCCGCTCGCCTGTTTCTTCCCCTGTCCTTCTGTTCTGTTTTCTAGGTTCATGAGATCGTGGTTGAGAACAGTCGTCTCATTTTTCTCGAGGCCTTTACTGTTCTCGTGATATCTCTGCGTTTGCGCATAGACTCTAGACTCGGGCTTCCGATCCCGTGCCGAAAGAGAAGCCGATCACGACGGGAACCATGGCCGCCGAGACGGACAAGGCGGCCACCAAGAAGGGCGTATTATCGGTGAGTTTGATCTGCAATTGACGATGCAACAACAAACAAATCGAGGAATGAACAGAAGCTGACATTGTTACAGTCCATCAAGGGCTTTTTCGTCTACTTCCAGCTCCTCTTTGCCGCCCAGCCAACATGGGTTGACATCTTCCTCATCATCCTTGGCACAACATGCGCCGCCGCCGCCGGCGTGCCCTTCCCTCTCATGGGAGTCCTGTTCGGCCAGCTCATCGACAACTTCAACGGCGCGACCTGCGCGGCCGACGACGCAGCATCGACGATAGATCCCTTCGAGTACGAGGCCGCCATCAACGACAAGGTCATCAAGACGGCCTACATCGGCGCCATCGCCCTCGTCCTCATCTACGGCCACCTCACCTGCTGGAACATCATCAGCCAGCGCCTCGCGCAGCGACTGCGCACGCACTACGTATCTGCTCTTCTGCGACAGCCGCCGGCCTTCTTCGACACCCATGGCTCTTCTGGGCAGGTGTCGAGCCGTCTCAACGGTGACATCACTGCTGTCCAGGCCGGTACCTCTGAAAAGGTCGGCAACATCATCACCACCATCAGCTTCTTCATCACCGTCTTCGTCATCGCCTTCTCTCAGCAGCCGAGACTCGCGGGCATCCTCGTCTCCATACTGCCGGCTTTCCTCCTCTCTGGATTCCTCGGCGGGAGATATCTCGGCAAGTATGTCCTCAAGCAGACCGAGGCGACTGCTTCGGCATCGTCCATCGCCTCCGAGGCTCTCGAGCACGTCGCTGTCGTCCAGTCCTTTGGCGCCGCGCCTCGCCTCGAGGCCAAGTTCTCCGAGCACATGGCGCAAGCGCGCAAGTATGCGACCACAAAGGCCGCCATCGCAGCCACCCAGACCGGTCTGCTGTACTTTATTGCCTACTCGGCAAATGCCCTGGCCTTCTGGCAGGGTAGTCTGCGCATCGCCGACTCTGCGGCAAGTGACAATAGCGGCGCCACGGTTGGACAGATCTACGTCATTGTGTACCTCCTCGTCGACGCGTGTGTCATGCTGGGTGGAATCGCTCCTAGTCTTCCCTTCCTTGGAGCTGCGACTGCCGCCTATCAGCGACTCATGCAGGATATCGAGGCTCCCTCTGCCATCGACGGCACCTCAGAGGATGGAACTGTCCTCCCGACGAGCACGGCAAAGTCGATTGCTTTCCGCAACGTCTCGTTCGAGTACGCATCCCGCCCTGGCCAGCTGGTTCTGCAGAACGTGGACCTCGAGTTCCCAGCTGGGAAATATACTGCCATCGTCGGTCTCTCGGGAAGTGGTAAATCCACCGTTGCTGCTCTGATTGCGCGTCTCCATGATCCCACCGAGGGTACAGTTGAGCTTGAAGGCCACGACCTGCGAGAGCTCAATGTCAGGTCTCTTCGAAGCTTCATCAGCTTCGTTCAACAAGAGCCTTCACTTCTCGACCGATCCATCCTCGAGAACATTGCCCTCGGCCTCGTCAACTCTCCCAAGGCTGCCCATCAACACCTGAAGCCGTTGCTCAACGGTCCCGAGCTGGCCAAGCTGGCCACCAAGGGCAAGGACGCACTCTCCTCGGCGGCATCCCTGGGCCCTGAGTTTGCTGAGCTGGCCGACATGATTCGACGCGCTGCCGAACAGGCCGAAGCAGCTGGCTTCATCGACCGTCTCGAGTCTGGCTACGGCACGTCTGCTGGCCCGAGCGGCTCCCTCGTCAGCGGTGGTCAAAGACAGCGGATCGCACTTGCTCGTGCCTTGATCCGCGACCCGGAGATTCTCGTTCTCGATGAGGCGACGGCTGCCCTTGATTCTGCTAGCGAAAAGAGGATCCAACTCGCTGTTGAGCAGGCTGCAGCCGAGAAGCGAACCATCGTCTCCATCGCGCACCGTCTCTCAACCATCCGCAACGCTGATAACATCATCGTCATGTCGGCTGGCCGTGTCGTCGAGCAGGGATCTTATGCAGAGCTGATGGCCAAGGAGGACGGCGAGTTTTTCCGCATGGCCAAGCTTCAATCTGTTGGCACCGCACACAAGAGCGACGGGGGGTCCGTATCTGGTGATTCCCTTGACGCTTCGACTCTCAAAACCGATGCCCACTTGAATGAAAAGGCAGACATCTCCGAGACCAGCCAGGACGTTGAGAAGACTCAATCTGCGGGCAAGGAGAAGGACAGTGATGATGAGAAAAAGGAGGAGCCCAAGGATCAGGATCTGGATGTGATTAGGCCATTCAGCTCCGTCATGAGAGGCCTTGCCTGGTTGATCCGCCCTTCTCTCGGATGGCTCGTCATTGCTGTCACCGCAGCCGTCTTTGTCGGAGCCACTTTCTCTGGCTCAGGTATCATCTTTGGTTTCACTGTTGGGGCGCTCAATCCTTGCCAGAGCACGGTGCAGCGCATCCTCGACATGGGCCGCTTGTTCTCCGGTCTCTTCTTCATGCTTGCAGGCGTTGAACTCATCGCCAACTTCCTTGCGTGGTGGGGATTCGGCATCATCGCCGAGCGACTTCTCTATAACCTGCGCGTCCTGTCATTCCGGTCCCTGCTTGAGCAGCGCCTTCACTGGCACCAGTCCGAGGGCCGCACCCCGACGAGCCTGCTCTCCATCATCACCAAGGATACGACATCCGTCGGTGCTTTCAGTGGATCAACCTTTGGCACTGTGTTTGCCATCTGCATCAACGTCATCATCGCCATCATCATCTCCCACATCTTTGCCTGGAAGATTGCGCTTGTGTGCTTGGTGACGGTCCCCTTGTTGCTTGGCTCCGGCTTCATGCAGCTGCGCATGCTGGCTCGCTATGAGGAGCGGCACCGCGAGGCCTTTTCCACAGCTACCTCCCTCGCTACCGAGGCCATTCAGTCGATCAAGACTGTTGCTGTTCTGTCCCTCGAGAATGAGTACCTTGAATCCTTTGCCCGCTTGCTGAAGCCCCCGAGGAAGCAGGTGGTTCGTGCTTCCGTCTCGACCAACATCTGGCTCGCAATCTCCTATACCACCGGCACGTTCGTCAACGCTCTTGCCTACTGGTGGGGTTCGCAACTCATCATGAAGGGAGAATACTCGCAGACGCAGTTCCTCATCATCCTTGTGGCCATGTTGACCAGCGCCCAGCTCTGGAGCAGCATGTTTGCCCTTGCACCAGAGTTCTCCCGCGCTCGTCTGGCCTTGTCTCGCGTCATGACAGTCGTCGACATGGGTTCCAGCACGCACACGGGCAAGCCCGGGGCGGACCCTTCAAAGTCTGGGGATGTCGAGGCTGCTGGAGAAGCCAAGGTTGGCAGCCCCGAGGATAACAGACGACGTGGCGGTTCAAGAGTCACCTTCAAGGACGTCTCTTTTGCTTACCCGAGCCGACCCGATGTCACCATCCTTGACAACGTCTCGTTCACGCTTCCGCCCAACCAGTTCTGCGGTCTCGTGGGTCCTTCTGGAGCCGGCAAGTCTACCATTATGAACATCGTGCAGCGTCTCTACACACCAACCGCTGGTGCCGTCTTGATTGACAACCAGGATATTGCCAAGCTCTCGACTTCATTCCGAGACACAATCGCTCTTGTTCCACAGGAACCCGCCCTCTTTGACGGCAGCGTAAAGTTCAACGTCGGATTAGGTGCACTGCCAGGCCACGAAGCTACCGACGCCGAGATCGAGGAGGCCTGCCGCCTGGCCAACATTCACGACGTGATCGCTGCTCTTCCCGACGGCTACGATACCGAATGCGGCCCTTCTGCTTCTCGTCTGTCAGGAGGTCAAAGACAGCGTCTCGCCATTGCGCGTGCTCTCGTCCGTCGCCCACGCCTTTTGCTTCTCGATGAGAGCACGAGCGCGCTGGATGCTGCTAGTGAGGCGGCGCTGCAAGAAGGCCTGGAGAGGGCGTCGCGGGGCACAACGGTGCTGGCTATTACACATCGGCTGCATACTGTCCAGAAGGCTGATGTGATATTTGTCGTTGAGGGTGGCCAGATTGTCGACAGCGGCCGACACTCTGAGCTGATGGAGCGGAGGGAGAGTTACAGAATCAATGCCATGCAGCAGATGCTGCAGTGAGCCTCAGTCAAGGGGTGCTAGGGCAGCGGTTGATGCCAAGTTCGCATATACCAATTATGTAATTAATAGGGATAAAACGGAGGATTATTAAAAGTTTTGGATTGATGAATATAGACTTCCGCATTCTACTCAAGCAAGCATGGTTTGGTCATGAGACTGGAGTCCCGTGCAACCAAGCGGCGAGTGTGTAGACCATCTGTAGATCGAATTGATAGAGTAGACAGGCGGAATGAAAAATGTTCATTGTAGTTGAATGTCTAAAATACTCTAAATATGCTGCCGGTATGGTAATTAGGCTGTCAAGACTAAAGACCTGTGAATGTTCTTGAGTACGGAGAACCTGTTTCCCTCTGAACGTCTATTGAATAGAGGCAGACCGTCTTGTAAAAGAAGGCGCCGCCCTCCTCACTGACCATGCAATAAAAACCCAACTCTCGCAGGCGCCCGCCGCTTTGCACGATCTCAAGCCAGATCACAATTCTCCGAATGGTGGCACCGAAAACTGCTCGCCCAAACTCAGCCTCCTTAGAGAGACACTGCACCATCTTCTGGCGGTGCGGACTAGATACGGAGGCTGCGAATGATACCCCCGAATGCCTGGACACAGCAACAAGAACACTTGTTGTGCAGCCGCCTGAAGACACCCGAACATATCGTCTACTGCAGCAAGACTAGAAGACTCTAATACAAATGGCCGACGTTCAAGTTAATTCCTAAAACGGGGCACGAATACTGGCTGCGACTCATCTCCAGCCAAAAAAAACCTTGAAGACTTCCCCCCCGATAACTCGGTTCTACGAGCGAGTCTGCCATCGGTAACCAAACCGGTCCTGGGGGACTACCTCCTTACACGCACATACACACTCTCTCTCTCCTGCCTCCGGTGTTCGCCGATGCATCTGCTCCGCCTCTATCGCAGCACTAATCGAGGAAGCCCCCCACCAGTCCATCGCAACCGACTCGAACTGCCCTAGCGGGACCAACGCTTCAAAGTGTGCCGCTTACTCCGCTTACGAGATACTTCCCTTGGCAAAAGTCCCTATCTTAGAATTATATGCCCATAAAGGGAAGGATAACGGGAAGTTCACTGCAGGGTTTACCCACTTTTACTTCTGCTGCTGATTTCAACTAGCCTAGATTTAGCAGTATCATTCATGGGTTTAAAGCGGGGGAGTGAGATGCGGGTTGGTTGCTTTGCATGGGGGGGAGGAGGGGGAGGACGATTGCTGCCTCAGGGGTGGAACCATCTTTGGCAGGCATTCTTCCGCCTCCCTGTTTCTCCCCTGAAGTTGCAAGATTGATCTAGATGTCAAGGTAGGCTGCTGATAAGGGCTGCTTTCAGACGCGAAACTTTATGCAACGCGGTTTCAATAGCGAAACCTATGTTAACTAAGCAAGGAAGTGTATTTTTCGTCCTGGCAGGTAGAAGGCCGTGGAAGGTGCTGAGTCATTAGTAACGGGAGAGTAGACTCTCTACCTATAGCACTTTTTAGCTATAAAGTTTACTAACTAATAGCTTATAAGCTTAAGGAAATAATTACTGGTTTCTTTTTCGTTTTTCCACAGCCTTACTAGAGATTTTCTAGTCACGTAACCAAGGTCCTAGGACTGGCTATAGGGTACATGTTACGGCTTGGTCCCCCATAAGCGATAGAGGCTCTATAGGGCAGCTGGTGCACCTGCTTGATTGCTACAATCGCAATTAAGCCCCAATCTTTTACCCTGTGGCGTAACGGTATAGGTGCCCGTTACTGTGACTGACCGTCACACGCGGGCTCTATCGCTGTCCCTCCTGGTTGGTTCCATTTGCAGGAGATCCCTGGACAGCTAGCTAGTCAGGCCCTGTTGGTAAACATGCCGGGGCTTACGTCAGGGCAGGGACTGCAAATAGGGTATTTACTTGCGAACTGCGTTGACAGGGATCCCCTGTTCTTCTCTACGAACTTCTTTTGCGAAAACTAGAGACGCTAGTCAGCTTTCGGGCACGCTAGAGTTAAAGAATCTCGAAGCGGCAGCACTAACCCACTTGGCCTTGTCAGACAGCGATTGGAGAGGAATGGATACCTCCGCCACTACCGACGGCCAAGTTCAACAGTCAGACGAAAGTTTCAGGGGTGAACCAATCTGACACATAAGCTGTAAAATGATGTACTGGAATCGCAAGGATGACGGTATTCTCTATGAGGAAACCTCCCCCGAACTGCGGCATTCTCTCTCTCAGCCCTACCCCGCTCCACCTGTGAGCCACCAACGGGGAATTCCGAGCCTACCAGATTCCAAAGTTTGTTTAACTCTGACAACAAACATCACTCGAGTCTTGCCTACTTAAGTAGCAAGTTCGTTCACTCAGGTGATCATCTCTTAGAACGAGAGATCTATAAGAAGGCAAAACGCCGCCAATGTTCGTCGCCCAAACAAGTCCACACATCTCATCCATTCCATTGTTATTGCTCTGGTCACGATGCCCCTCCAAACCCATCTTTCGGCCATTCAAGTCACCGCCACGAATCATCCGTCTTGGACAGCCTTGAAAGTTGCCCAAAACGGACCAACAGGTCTCAGTTGGATGAATATTTCGTATTCTTCATTCGAGAGGGACACGCAAGCATGTGCGAGATTCTGGGCAAATCAGCTCTCAAAGGCGGCCGTAAAGGAGCGATCTGTTGTTGGCCTCTGGTAAGGATAACTGGCAGCTAGAAGACCGCCAGAGTTCTTTATTGACTGAAAATTTCAGGCTGAAAGGCACATCATACACGGACATCACCCACATATTGGGCATCTCCAGAGCTGGATTCATCCCGCAGCTCATATCCTTACGGATGACTGATCCGTCGGTGGTTTATGAACTACTTTCCCGAGCCGAAGCTGTTGCACTCATCCACGACAGCAGCTTTACGCCAATCTTAAAAAACAGCCTCTTGCCGACCTACAGTGCGGAGAACATTCGGCATGTCTCTGGCCTGGAACACCTGCCTCTGCCCCCGCCAGGGCCCCCGCTAGATCCTGAGGATGTCCTTATGATCTACCATACTTCAGGTTCAACCTCAGGGATCCCAAAGCTTGTACCAATCACAACCAAATGGATGGATTGCTTGATACGAAAAGCTCAATACATTGGAGATATGCTTCCTTCATCTGGAAAACAGCTTGTCATGGTGGCCATGTGAGTCATATCATGCTGATAAAACGTCAACGTCCTTACTGACGTATCCGGTTTCATGCAGTGGAAGTTTTAGTCATCTTGGGGGCACACTGATGTTCATGGAGTCTATCTGTCGGGGCGGCTGCTATATCCTTCCAACTCAAATTCCATACCCGGCGCCAGAGCTACGACAAATGATCGACGGATGCGGACTAACCAGGTTGAATATATTTCCTCCTTCCTTGTCTAGTATTCTCTACGAAGCCCGTCATGATCCTTCATTCCTCACATCTCTCAAAACTCTGGATTACATCTCCTATGGCGGGTTAGCGCTTGATCCCACGGACGAAGCTTGGGCACGAGGTCAAGGCCTCCGCCTTGTTAACTTTTTTGGCTCTACGGAGGTGGGAATAATGATGATTTCCGGGGTCCCTCTCGGCGTTCCTTACCTGCAACCTCTTCCCGAGTCAAAGTACGAGTTCGTCCCCTTGCAGGCCACTTCGGATTTTGGGGAACAACTACTTGAAGTTGTGGTGTCCCCAGAGTCCTCCGACTGTCCTGCCACATCTTTGCTGAGCCCCCAAGACGGCAAGTTTTATACTGGAGATTTATTCATTGAGGTGGGACCGGGTCAGTATATCTCAAAAGGACGCAATGACGATTGGATCAAGATGGAGATGGCCCTGCGATGCGACGCGAGCTCGATCGAGGTAGACGCTATGCAAAGATGCGGAGATGATCTTATTAATGTCGTTGTCGTCGTGGGCGTCGGACGGCCCTCACCAGCCATGGTTGTTGAACTGAGGGATGGCGATGCAACGAATTGTGGCGATACGGAGCTAATTTGGCGAATTAAGGTCGAGATATTGCGAAGAATTAGTCCATTCCATAGGCGGAGATATGTCCATGAGCGGATTGAAGATGCACGACTTATCCTTGTCACGCCTGCAGGAACCCTGCCTCGGACCGCGACGAAGGGCAACGTGCGGAGGAAAGAGGTGGAGGAGATGTTTAAGACGGAGCTGGATAAAGTGTATTTGGAGTGCGCATCAGGATGAAAACCTGAAGTTGTTCGGCCGTCATCGCCCAGAAATGGCTGGAATTCAACATTGCCTTGTCGATATTCTCAGACTGTAGAATATCAGTAGTATATCCACGGCTGGGTTTGGTTCCTAGCGGCAAATTGAGTGCTCATGGTCTCGACTTGGCTCTGTGATAAAACGAGCACACGCCTTGCAAGAGTTAAGAAACCTATACTCCAGCTGTGACAGAACCCGAATACTTTATACTTGTTGACTCACTTAGGGACGGGAAAGTTCGCAACTGAAAGCTGCTGGTCGATGAAAGGTCGTTCGCTCCAGCACGATTTAACTACCAAGCTCGCCTTGTCAGAGGTGGTATAGGCTAGGTTGTCACTGGTACCTGCCTTAAGATGCCTTACTCTTAGACCTGGGATTTGAGGGAGTGTGTCAGCGCCGTCCTGAGGCTCCTCCGCGCCGGATTGCCCCCAGACATTGAATGAAGACTGTTTTTCCTCTGGAAGTAGCAATCTGGATATGTAATCCAATTCACAGATGGTAATATCGGCTGGAAAGTTGCGCTGATGCCAAGTTATATCAGTTCTGGCAGGGAAGATGGAGGGCTTTTACTCACTTAATCTTCTGCCTACCCGAATCTAACGGGCTGCTAGTCTGAGCCGCCTCCTTCCGTGCATTCTTGATTCAGTCTGCTTGACCCTTGGTTCCTTGGGAATTCTCTAATCACAAACTGGTGGCAACAGAACTTGTCAAACACAAAATAAACTTGGAGGTTGCCAATTACGGCTTTTGCCCCGGAAAATTCCACAGTATGCTCTAGCCCAGGCAAGACTGTAGATGTAGTAGTAGGCACTGTAGGCTGTGTGTTTGCCGCGCCAATCCGCCCTTCAATTCCGTGCTCGTAGCTATGCGCCTGAGGATGACCTCTTAAGTGCAAGAATCATTAGTCCAGAATCCGAAGTACGCAATATCTTATGCCTAAGGTGACTTACCGTGTGAGTTTTTCCGCATGATACTTGATGTCGCGCCTTATCTCCTCGAGCTTGATGTAAATATGGAAGACATATATCCCCTAGAGGTAGTTACGTCAACTTCTTCCATTTTCTTCTTGAATGTAAAGGACGGATATAGGGCAAAGACTCACGAGAATTCCACTCGTAAAATGGAGGAACCACGCGATGAAAGAGAAAGCTAGGACCGTCCTCCACTCCCCGCATCCGGCCCATTTGATGGTAGCAATCTAAAAGAAAATAATATTTAAATAATAATAATAATAATAATAATAATAATAGTAAAGTTAAAGAGGTGAGTATTACATTCTAATAGCATATATGAGTATAGAAGGTCGTAGAGAGCTTTGCTAATATATGAGTTTTATTTAGGAGTTAGTTAGCTATATATATAGCTTATCCCTCACTAAATTCTGAGTCTGCGCAGCTTCAGATTTAGGACCCTATAAGCGCATTTTCTACAAATAGATCCATGTCCAAGCAGCATACTTTTAGATTCGTCATGCCTCCCGGGGCATCTCTTGTCCGCTGAAACCAACTGACGCCCTCTCACTGACATAGCGGTGTGGCTAAGCGCGGAGGCCGACAAATTCAAGGGAGGGACAACCCTTAGAAGTCATGAAGTCATAGACTCCCAAGCTGTGTTGGATGAACCCTATCGACTTTGCTGAGATTCAGGACGCTGTGGTCGTCGCGATTCGAGCCATGATGAGATGGCAAAAAGAAAGATTACTCTATAGCAAGGTTAGAAGTCGACAGTAAAAGAGAACCAAATAGGGTACTCACATAATGCCCCCGCGGCACAAAGCAGTTGCTTTTATTAGCCTGATACCAACTCTGCATATCGACTTCTTCATCGTCATATCGTCGTTCTTGTCGCAAGACATATCGCTGACCATAAATACAACTAAAATACTGGTGCAAAATGGACTAGCAAAGAGAAACCAAAACCACGCGCGGAAGCATTCCTCTTGCCAAGTGCTGGGGCGACCGGTTTGGGCAGGTTCGGCGTTGAAGGAGTCGGGGCAGATAGAGGTGCATATAAGGACGGCAACGATGCTAAGCACCTCTAGGGTGCTAACCATGGCGGCTAGCAGCCTGCGAGTGTTAGGATCGCTCCCAAGAATAACGGCCGCGGGAAGTTATTCGAATGGTGTACTCACAGAAAGATTGGCGCCTCGGAGACGCCGATCTTGGTGAATGGAATCCAAGATATCAACATGCTTATGACCCAAGGCAGAGCCAGCGCCAGCGGCATGACTTTTTTATTGAATAACCGTCTTAGACCCATCTCAGTTGGCGCCATTTGGGTTTCTTTCTCGAGTAGAGGCTGTATTAGGCCATCGTCGTTGTGTCCCGAAGACTGCTGAGAACTTGATGAGCTGTTTCGCCATATCGGCAGTAGCGATCTTGTATCGGATGAAAGCTCCATGTAGCTATCGTGGCGTAGATGCTTGTTGCCTAAGAACGTTAAGTGGTAACAGCATACATGCAGGGGCGGTGGCTATGCTATTGAACCGTGGCGTTCGGTCGATGAGGTTATGACCTTCGCTCGACGCTTGGGTAAGTCGAGAAGACAGGGGCAGTGCAGCAGCAGCAGATACAGCATAGGGGATTACATGGATTTTAAAGAAACGAGCTCAAAACCCAAGGTTTCAAAGTGAATGAAGAAGAAGAAGCAAAGAACCAGGTTCTTGGGCGTTTCCCAGCTCAAACAGCAATGATCGAACAATTTATTCGGACACGGCTCCATGAGCTTTGCTCCCATTCGCTCTTACCATCGCCCAACTCCACTCCGTTCCATCGGGCTCATAATCTCTTCGTTAGTCCCTCGCTAACGAGATGTAATAAACTTCGGCCCACATGACGGTGGCTGGCTGCCAGTGACCGAACGTCATACCACTGGCTCTTCAAGGTTTTGATTGAGGACCGATCTAGACCTTTACTGTGACATTCTAATTTTCATATACCTCGCTTACTCGTTACTCTGTGGCGGTTATGTGGCAGCTAATTCCACCTGTTAGATGTAATTACTTCTTTATCTCTTATAGCTACTTCTTTAAGGGGCGTACTATATTATAATTATATAGAATATTATTACTTTTATATATCCTTAATATTAGCTACTTAATATTCATATAATTACCTTATAATAGCCTTTTTTATTATATTATAGGATATATTAATTATAAGAATAACTAAGATTAGATATATCTTAAAAAGTAATCGAGAATATGCTGTTGCACCCTTTAGAAATAGCGGTATCCCAATCGGGTAAGGCGCTCTTGCTGTTATTGGACGACCCCCGACTCAGCCCCTCTATCATCCATAGCGGAGGATAAATAAACTGCTCTCTGCTCTCCTCCATCTATTTGTATTCTTGACTTCATCCCCCCTTTTTCTCCCTTTATCTCCCTTTAATATTGTTATAGTATCTCTGACTCCTGGTATATCTCCTTTTTTATATTTATTTTCTAATAACTTTTCACTTCAACAAGTCTACCCTTTTGCTTTCATTATGCCTAATCGCTCTGTGCCGCTAGATTGTGACACGACACATGGAGTCAATACCTGGTACGTAATCCGACACCTTTTCTATTTGGGGAATGTTCAGCTAGCCTTTCAGGTCGGTCTGTCAAGCTGCGAAATCTATTGGAGATGGCCTTCGTAAATTTGCATGGCGTGATGGGCTGATTGGCCTGGAGAAGCATGTGTGTCTTTTGATGACCCGACTGCTGTTCAGCGTAAATACGAGCGGGGCATTAGCGGCTAGGCAAGGTGAAAAGCGGTTATGATTCGTTGTTCCCAGCCCGTATTGCAGGGGAAGCAGCCGCACAGTGCCAGGGTTGGTCATCCGATGTAAGCCTCCCAATAACTAAGGAAAGAATACGATTCTGAAGGAGGGCGGGTGGCTGCGACTAGCGACACTTCCTGGGAAGCTGGAAGGCTGACTGGGCTATTCTGGCATACTTAAGGTGCGGGGCGGGCGTCAATTAAAGTTGGCTCACGCTCTTTATCATTTTTGAGATAAACTAAAGATATGAAGTGTTCTCTGTACGCCTCCGTAGCCGTCGCTCTCGCCGTCGCCTGGAGCTCCGCGGCTTCGGTCTCCACCCGCCCGCCCGCGTATCCGCGAACCCGTACGCTTGTTAGCCTTCACCCGTCGAAGGTCCAGGTTCTTTCCGACCCGGATTACAATCTCTGGCGCATCAATGGTTCTGCCCCTGCCCCAGCTAGGTTCAGTGCCAATGGTCTCGGTTTCACGCTGTCTACGACTAAAACTGGCGCGAAGTTGAGCGGCGGCGTGAATAAGCCCGTCTACACGAAACCCCTTCCATCGGTCGGGCAGAGGCTCATCGGCACTGGGATAACCACCAAGGCGGATGGCGGATCTATCAAGTTGACGATTACCGGCTTGCCGGCCGGTCAGCATTCAATTTCTACGTGGCATAACTCGTGGGCGGACCTAGACAACATTCCGACAGTCGCCGTGATAATCGACGGTGTGTCCAAAATATCGGTATGTCATGGACTACATTCTAGCATAGAGCATACAATGTTCACATTTCACTTCAGGGGAGGCCCCAATCCGCCCAGGAACGCAACATGTTTGACTCGGCCGCGTCTTTCGCTTTCTTCAAGAGTACGGGAGGCACAGTCAAGGTTGTCTACAAGCCGACTGGCGGCAACATATACCTCAACGGCTTCGAGATTGACAGTGAGAGCGTCGGGCGGCAAATCCGCTTTCCGCGCCCCGAGCACCGGAGCGGGAACGTCCCGGCCAAGAACGGAGCTGTAACCGCCTCGTGGTTACCGACCTTTGACGTTGACGGTGGCACTTACAACGTGTACTTGGGCACCTCGCCTGACAAGCTGAACAATGTTGCCAAGAAGTTGTTTGATCCCAAGATCACATTTCGGGGTGAGTGAACCCGATTGTTTATGGCTCCATTAAGCCCCTTCGGCCACATTTTATTGACAAATCTGCAGGTCTATCCTCTGGAAAGACGTATTACTGGAGGGTCGACGTTTATTCGAGTTGGGATGACATTGTGCATTTGGGCCGCACTTGGTCTTTCCGCGTTGCGTAGCTTGCTCACGTCGACGCAAGTGGCTGCAAGAAGCTTCTTGGATACTAGTAACTGCGATTTAAACTAAATTAGCTAGTAGTGGGATGATGCGATGGGTGTTGAATCATTCTTTCTAATAACAGTGGGTACTATGAAAGTAATGTGTGCAAATGGGCAGCTGCTTTCGACATCGATGTCTATTGTCTGTATGAATCACTATCACACACTCTAGGTACCATGAATCATGTTGGAAAGCTCTTAGCGTTGTGCAAGATGCTAAACTCCCCTGCAATATTACCATCTAATGCTCCTAAGATTCACGTAGGTTTCTTATGTTATTCAGATCTAGGCCAATCCAGCTATATGCCCGAATTACCTCCTTTCCACCAACCCCCTCTCCAGCCTAGCCCAAACCGCCCTTTGTAGTCACAGTGCATGTCAAGGCTATATAACAACCCATCAGCATCATCCTGTTTAGCAGCGTAGTTCACTTCCCGTACCAAAAACTTAATAAACATCAGGTATATAGGTTCGAATAATGACACCTCTGCTCGCGGAAAGGCTGCTCGCAGGCCATCGTTATTCCATAAAGGTATCCCGTCCCGCTTAGGCGCGCCCGTCTCGATATCAATAATCTGGATGCCGCGCAAATCCAGTTGCCGTAGCTGGGGAATAGCGCACTTCCCGAATCAAGAAGAGATCGTAGCACTATTTGAGTGAGATGAACATCGCCTCGATCTGGGTGCTCTCCCGGCGCGTAGCCCCGTCCATGGTAGTACTTGGGCATGGACGTAAGGTCGCCATCTCCAGCGGCATCATCAGCATCTCGGGAAGCCGGTGCTCAAGCACAAGCTCCTGCAAGGTGTTAGCTACGCTTCGGAGGAGTTTGACCCATTCCTCATTAACGGCTCGGTCGTATGCGTTGGGGGCCTGATGTACGTCGGATCACCCCACCAGTAATCGGTGTCCTCGTCCGTAGTGTATGGCTTAACTAGATGGAGGTGGGTTAGTGATGCTAAGATAGGGGTCGGGAACGAAGCATCGTCAGTAGAGTTATAGTCATAGCGTCGATATCTTCGTTATGGATGCTTTCCAAAGATAATTCTGTATAGGGTTTGCCATCCTCAGCGGCGTCGCTCTATGAACACTACAGCGCCAGACATCTGGTCACAAGAGTAGACGAATAATGATTAAGGAGGAAATGTCTCAAGCGGCGGTCGATGGGGAAGCAGAGGGCGTTGAGGGCAGAGACGACGCTGCCACTTATGGACTGGAGAGGCTATGGCAGCTTAAGAATGAATGCCTAATGCTTGGCCGCAGAGGATGGACTTATTGTGGACGACGACAGAAAGTAGAAAACGGACGCCCCTAGGTGCTGAAATTAGAATGAAGGTGGGAGTGGGAGGAGGGGATAGAAACCTGGACCCTGGGCACAGGAAAGTGACCTATGCGCGGGCAAGCCGGCTAGGTATATAGTACCTGCCCCGCGACCTGGACTCCTGCACTGCTTGTGCCTCCTAAAACGGCGGCACTTTCCGACTAAAATAGCGGCTCTAGCAGCGCTTTCTCGATTTAATAAGTAATATAATAAAAAGATAATAAAAGTATAGTATATCTCTATAAAAGGAGCTAGTTAGAAATATAATTATT
>JAVIXY010000246.1:0-51585 GCA_033030565.1 Fusarium nematophilum
CGTGACCGAACAAACAGGGAGTGACTATTAAGAGGGGTTACAAACTCATCCTAGAATGTCTAAACCTGGGTTCGATATGACAAGATCGCGAGGGTTATATCCTCGAGATGATTAAATTAATGCATTACTGAGTTTGATGTCTACTTCTTGTGTACTTTAATTAGAGAAAATTCAAGCGCAATTAGGTTATGAAGCCTTTGCAATACTGTTCTAGCTCTAATGCTAAAGTCTTGCCATAATGTTAAACTCTTCCGCGGATTACTTCAATTCACATACTTATCATTCAGTACGCAGTTTATCGCCTCGCCAAACCATATCAAGGTTACCAGCTGTTTTAAAACTAAAACAACTTTATTTTTCATAACATATAAACCCTACGGAGTGAATCAGGGTCGCTGGGCACAATAAAAGTCGTTTCCGGGTGGAGTTGTGGCCAAGGTCTGCTTCCCGTAAATAATATTACAGCAACTAACGGAGCCGTACAGCTCGGAACAAAAAAATAAAATAAATCGAACTGAGATCTTTGTACTTGACGAGACGATTAAACATAAAGAAGCAGCCAAGTGTTCATTTCATTTGCGTTGGAATTAAAGTCGCCTTGTAGGGTAGTCGCGCCAATGATGCTGGCCGCGTTAAGTGGCCATCGTTGCGCGTTCCTGTGGAGACTACTCTCAAAACAACAAACAAACCACCAACAGCTAGAAAACCAGCGACAACAACCCCGCAACAGCAACATCGCAGCTCCCCATCTTGCATCCTCCTAACCCGAATCGCGTCATTGTTCTCACACCGTCGATTCCATCACCTCTACGACGATCCCCCCCCCCGGCGCGAGCCGCCCAAGCGCACCGATCATGCCCGCGATGATCCCGACAGGAGAGCACAGCGCGGCTCTAAAAACCCCCGAATAACGATGCGGAAGGAGGAGTTCTACCAGCTCACGCGCATCCAGAGGAGACTGGACAAGCGGCCCACAACGATCGAGTATGATGACAACCAGCTGGAGGAAGTCTTCACCGTACGAGGCTCGCCCTTCGATATTGATGAGGACGACCCGATTGACCTCGATCCACGTTACTTCCTCCGCGGCCCTGTCGAGAATATGGAGTACGGCATGGAGGTGATACAAAAGGCGCCGGGCCTGAGTAGGGAGCTGTGGCCACAGGCTCAGCCCATCAAGCATCATCGCTTGCGGGACGGCGATGAGCTTCAGTACGAGTTCGCGGCTAGTGATGCCCTCTTGGATGCGCAGGCCCGCGGAGACTTCTGCGAGAAGGCTGCCAGAGAAGCCTCCGGGTGGACAGGACACGAGTAGAACTCCCTCGTCTACATCTTCGCTTTCTGTTTAGCAAACGGCTTGTGTGCTGTTAAGGTTCATGCCCAATGAGAAGAGGCCTCGGTGTCAGGATTCATGGGCGTCTCCCGACGACGGCCGCCCCTGCTGGCAGCAGTGGGAGAGCGGCCACTACCACATGTGGCCGCGTCCGCCTGGGAATTATCCTTTCAAGCGCGGCGCGGTGCGATACAATCGCGACGTGCCGCACGCCTTCGGGACAGCCTACGACATGGCTCGTCCTCTGCGAGGGGGGGTCCTTCGGAGTCAGTTGTACATGGCTGTGAGCCTTCTCAAGGCACAGATCCGCTAGCCAGACGTGTATGTCGATCACGAGATCTATCCGGTGAGCTCTCCCTTGTCCCATCTGATTTCTGTTCCTATCCAACCTGAGTCTAGGCCCTGGTGGTTAGCTTTCACGGCCGATTCTCAGCACGGGTCATCCAGGCATATTTCCAGAACGGACGAATGGTCCTCCGGCTGTCGCGCCTCGTTAACCTTTATACTCGAGTCATATCACCAGAAGTGCGGCTCATCACCCGATGGCTCAACAGCAAACCTATTGGCGACACGCGCCCCCCTGCATCAGAGGAAAAGCGCCCCGACAGCAACGCCTCGTCTCCCATTGAGGTCCCAGATACGCCGATGGTGTTGTCCCCCACAATTGAAGTTCGGTAGCCTCTGAGGGCGAACGCTGGGAACCTGGGGTGGCTCCAAGCTGGATGGAGTTCATGGCGTCGCAGGCGTTTAGCACTGGGATAGATATTTGTGACTTGTGGCGTAACTACATGGCTGACCAGACTGCGGACAGAGACAAAAATTGAACGTAATTGCCCGGAGCTGGGCCCCAGATCAGGAAGCGCACCATCCAGACGCTTTCCGGGCAACCCTGGATGAAGGCCTTGCGCTCGGATGATGAGAACCCGCTCAATTGGTGGCAGCTGGCAGCGTGGAAACAGAGCGCGAATGACATTCTCGAAAGATCGCCAGCCAACTTGGAAACGGTTGACGCCATCTACGACTCTGTGGATCCCTTCCGCATGCTGGTCGAGCTCTCACAGCCCAAGCGCCAGACACGCCACCAGCCCATTGACAAGCATGCAGAGGACCAGGCTGTGAAAGCAGTCCGAGACCAGCGAACGACGGACTTTGTACGCGAACAACGTCCCGATAGCCAGAGTCCCTCGGCTCGTGTATCCCCGCCTCGTGATCCTCGTCCCGAATCCGACATTCGCAGACACAGAGCGACCGCCTGGCTGCGCGCACAGCATCGCCAATCGCCTCCGTAGGCGGCGTGTCCGCATCCTCTCCAGAGTCTGGCATGAGTGCCGAGGCCAAGGCCATTAACCGGCACCGCCCGGACGAGGCACTCATCAACATGTCCTTGGTGCTGCTCCTCCAGGGCGTGTGCATGCCGCTTCTGCAGGGTGCGCAGCATAAGCCGTATGACTGGACCATCCTCCATAAGCAATTTTGCATCCTCCAGCATGACCCCGACAACCGAGCCAAGGCAAGAAGGGTCCTTACCGCGAGGACCGACGGCTGCCTCCAGGTCCGGCACCAGGGGTGTAACGTGGACGAGGGCGATACATTGGCTATCATTGAGGTCAAACCGTATCGCCGGATGAAGCCGGACGCCAACGCAACGGCCGTCAGGATCCAGGAAGGGGCTGAAATGGCGGCTTGGATCGCCACAGAGGCCAAGAGGGGACTGTTGCCGCCTCGCTTTACGGCTGCCGGTGACGTGATACATCGGTATGTTCTCAAAGGGCCAGATATCTAGTGAAGTCTATGACTAATTACATTGTTCACCCAGCCGGCTCCTCATCGCTCAAGACTTCGACGAAATATTCATCACCGTTGCCGAATTCGACGACCTTTACGTCCGGTACATCACGGGAGACAACAACCAGCTCTTGCCTTCGGCAGCGCCCTATGTCTCACCGTCTAAAAACCCGCGGCTGCCACCAACGGGGGCGGCCCAGCGCAGAGAAAACTCCACGTCATCGTCTTCTTCAGGGGAGAACCGGGGCAAATCTCCCCAGCAGGACTCCAAGGAGAAGAAGTCGTCAGGTGGAATTTTCAAGGCCTTCAGGTCGGGCTTGAAGGCCTCGGGGTCCTCACCGCAGCCGACTGCCGACCCAATGACCCTTCCGTTGCGTGGCCGTACAGGGCAACCGGGCGATGCGAGACCTCCGGGCCCGGCCCCTCCGGCACTCCCGTCACCGCAGGGAAAATTCGTTCCCTCATCCGTGCCGGTGACTCCGATGAAGGCTTCATCAAGGTCCCAGGAGCCCCCGTTGGCGCCACCGAAGCAGGCAGTTTCAACGTTACCTAGGCAGCAGACCGGGGAAGCAGACCGGGGAAGCAGACCAAGGGTTCCTTCGTATGCACCAGTATGCAAAATTCAGCGTCGAAAGCCGTGAGCAAATGGAGGAGTTCGCATACTTGCCGTACTCCCTGACCGAGTTCCTTTGCGAAGACGATAGAAGCACCCGGCTGCGTTTGAGAAGCCACGACCCTAGATTTGTCTCCGAGGGTCACGTGACAAGCAATAGCCTAAGTTTATATCAGAAGTATTTATCTCGGTCATTAGTATCTTAGGTAATATAACTCTTTTTTATTTAATTATTAATATCTTAACTAATATTAGCTTCTTTTTATTTAACTATAATCTATCCTTTATGATATTTTTAAGACCAGATTTATGTTTAACTCTCGGGATGAAAAACCAGGAAGACGAGAAGAATGAATTGTGTATTAGTGTCTGAATAAGTATTATCGTAATTGGTATCCTCTTCGTCACAATGGTAGCCGATACTACGACGCCTGTGAACCGAACCCAACCGCGGGGCCTCGGTATCCGATCTCGTGGCGGTCGGTTCAGAGCAGCAGAGCTTGCTCGACTGGAAGAAGGACGAGAATATCGATGCCACAGAACAGGTCAGGATTGTTCGTTTGAGCCACATGCGATATCAACATCCGGACTTGGACACGACATAGAGTTTCTGCAACATGAAAGCATTCTGAGCATGCACAAAAGACAGCCCTTCTCACTGGGGTATTGACAATCCGGTGACAGATTTTGGCATGTCCGTTGGCAAGGGAACATGATTGAGCATTATGCCGATGGAGATCAGGGCAATGATGAGACGCCGGCTGGCTTTTCGCCGGCGGGGGATGAGGCTTTGGCCGTTTGGGGACCGGAGGTGCGTGGGTGGTTTTTGAAGTAGGTGGTCCTTTGTTGACTAAGGGTTATTTGTATTGGCTCTCGAGAAGAGGATAAGAGGGGAATGGACCTGTTATGTAAAGCCTTGTGGGCGTATTGTATATCTGAGTAGGTGGTGTGTTTGTTTCGTTGTGCCAAATAGGGGGGAAGGTGCTAAAAAAATCTGGAGACCTAATTAGCGGGCTTGGTGCTCGGCCACGGCACCGTGCTAGAGGGTGCCGGCCTTTGTGGGCCGCCTTGGCTTAGTCAAGAGCCTGCTCAGTCAAGCCACTGGTACCGTACTTTCCCCTCACTCGGCATTCCCACCTCTCAAACACAGCCAACCTTACAAGACCACTTCCGCCCTCCTCTTTTACCTATTCTCTGCCCAGTGAACATCCCTTTCACTATTGAATCTAGTTGCGAGCGGAGCCATGGTCAATTATGGCCGGCCATCGAAAGCCTGCTTTCCATGCAGGAGACGGAAGCGTCGGGTATGTACCTACCAGGGAGCAGCGTCCGATTCAGTTCCACGGCCTCTCACACCAAACGGCAGTGCGATCTGCGAGCCGAAGGATGCAGCCAGTGCCACAGAGCCAACCTGACCTGCTACGGCTACCGCGACCTCAGCGAGCTAGCCTTTCACGACGAAACCTCGGCCACGGCACAAAAGGTGTTGGCCCGGCGAGCGCCCTCCCGGCCTCCGCGAGCCACTTCACATCTCGCCTGGGAACAGCAGTCCCGCGATGCCTTCCTGTCCCTCTACGTGATCAAACTGTCCCGCAGCTTTGACGCCCTAACCTCTCTCCTGGCCCGGTCCCCCGCAGATGGACACCTGCATGTTAGTGTCAGCGCTGCCAGCCTTGCCCTGATGGCATTCCAACTTGGCCACGCCGGCCTGATGCCCCTCGCCAGTCTGCGGTACGTGGAAGCCATCCAGAGCCTGCGCCGTGTGCTACAAAGGTCGGAGCTTCTGGCCTGCAGTGACGAGGTGCTACAGACGGTACTACTGCTCGATCTTTGCGAGAAGATCACCAACCGCGTTACTCAACAAGGAGCGTGGATGAGCCACGCGCAGGGCGCCCTCGACATTGTCACCTCTCGTGCGAGCGCCGAATTCTCTAGCCCCATCACCTGCCAGCTGGCTAACCGGGCAGCAACCGCGGTCATCATCAGCTGCGGTGCCGCTGGTCTTCCGGTCCCGGATACTGTGGGATCTCTTCGCAAAGGGCTCGGCCGCTACGTGCAGGACGCCAAATGGAGCCTAACTAGCCTCGTTGTCAGCGTGGTCAACCTTCGAGCCGACATGCGGAGCGCCGCATCAACAAGCTCCGGTGGCTCCGCCGACGTCCTTCGGAGAGCCAAGGAGCTGGGCGAGCACCTAGCCCTCCTTTCAGGCAGCATGTCGCGATTCTGGAAACCCCATCGCGTGCTCACGAAGACGAGCGACCCCCTCGTCTTTGGGGACTACTACGATGTCTACCGGAGCCACTACGCGACCCAGGTTTCCAACGCCATCCGGATCATGCGACTGGAGATGTGCAGCATCATCGGCAGCCTGGACCCAGACGAACAATCCAACCCGTGCAGCCCGACATCCAAGACGATCGGCGACATGACGCAACAGATCTGCGCCGCCGTGCCACAGTTTGTGCTGCCGGGAGCTCGACCGGAAAACACGGTACCGTCGTCGCCATTGCAAATGCTGCAGTGGTGCACATTGTTGACCCCCCTCTACCTCTCCGCGCAGCTCACGAGGGACTGCCGCCTGCAGAACTGGATTATGCAGTGCATGGCGCACATGGCCGACAGTGGCGTCAAAAAAGCCCAGGACGTCCATGACATTTTGAGACTCACGCCGGAGGTAGACTACTGGACAGTGTATGCGATGGTCGGAAGCTATGCCATTGCCGCTTAGGGCGACGAAATACAGTCGAGGTATGCTTGACTTGTAATTACTACTGCAGGTCTACAGACTACAGGAACACCTTTTCACAGCTCGAAGTGAGCGAGCAAGTGGCCAGCCACGACCTCAAACTGTTCCCGGCGCTGCTGGACGGCGCCCAGGAATGATTCTTCCGACCCAATGGCACCGACGATGATATGATCAGTTCCAGAGACAATCTGCGGCCACGTCTTTTCAATGAACACCGCCACGGGCATTCCCATGGCCCGGCCCTTTTCGGCGCCCATATAGTCATGGAGCTCAGCTGGGGAAGATGTCAGTCCACCATATGCCGGAAGCCCGGAGTTACTGGAAGATTTTGCTGTGAGGGATCCACTTACTCTGGACGATGGGGGGCCATAGTTCAATGATCTTGGTGCTGGCTCCCGCGTTCTGGCGGCGCAGGCAGGTGACATAAGCCGTCAGCGCGGCCTTTGACGCAGAGTATGCCGGCATGGTCACGGCGGGGATCTGGGCAAGCAGAGTTCCCGTGATGATGAGCGCGTTCGGGACCGACTTCTTCTTGAGGTGCGGGAGGAACTTGACCGAGAGATCTACCAGCCTGTTGAAGTTGGTGCTGATCTCGTCGTGGAAGGCATCGAGGTCGACCTCCTCCGGCCTCGACAGACGGATCTGGCTTTGAATGCCCGAGTTGAGGAAGACGCAGTCGAGATCGGGGTAAGTGCTGACAATCCTATCAAGAAGAGGCGTCCAGTCAGGCAAACGTCGCACTACAGGCAACAGGTTCTGGACTTTGGAAGGGGAGGGAGGGGGGAGGGGGGTCGGCTTACTTCTCTACGAAGGCATCGAGGCCAGCCCTATCCGTGACATCGTACTTGACACCGCTTGCCTTATCGGAACCGTGCTTCTGGACAAAGGCGTCGAGTCGGTCCTGACGACGGCCGACGGCAATGACTTTGGCGCCCTCGAGGATGAACCTGTCAGCCAGTGCTGCACCGATTCCGGAGGTGGCGCCGACGAGAAGGACGTGTTTGTAAGGCGAAGACATGGCAACAATTGGCAAGATGGCAAGATTGGATTGCTTATTGTGATGTGACAGTAGCTGGTGCGAGTAGTAACGTAAATGGCGATGATGACCACTTCTCTTTTATAGGGCGGTCCTGGAGCTTTTTCTGCACCAATGCCAGAGTTACCGCATTCCAAGACAGAAGATAAAGCTAGCTTCCTGTCCTCTAAGTCCGGTGGAAAGCGGAAGGTGACTGGCTGGAACCCCGGCTGAACCAATGAGACGATTTTATGCCTCACTGGGCGAACCAAAAGACTGATCATGCTGATACGTAGTGGCGTCCTGATGACGGCCCGGGGAATTATCACTGGCACGAACGCATCAAGTCGGAGTTTCAGCTTTCTCCACCAAAGAGGTTCGGAACGCTAGCCGTATTAGGTGTAGTGTTTATCGGGAGCGGCCACAGGTTCGGCCGACCTTAGGGAAACTACTCAATCCTGGGGGGGAACTGTAGCTATACTGCTTTAGGAAGGCGGTGAGGGTGGGGTACTTCATTTTCTATGGATCCGCTGGAAAGTGGGTTAAAGTAGCAGAAAAAAAAATTGCCGCCCTTCGCCGCCGAGTAGTAAATCCTTAAAGCTAAAAGAGAATTCTCTATATAAGAAAGTAAATATGGTAATAATAAATAAGAAAGAACACACATATATAGAGAGTCTATTTAAAAATTTTTTTTGGGAATTTTTAATGCTTTTTAATATATTCTATTACTTATAATACTCTCAAGAGGTGCGGTACCTACCTTTTGAAAGGGGTCTAACCACAGATTCCCAAAGCATTGAGCATAGTTTCCCTGCCCCTGAGTTCCAGGCTTCATGCATACCATATCCTTAGCAAGGTCTTGGCCACGAGGCCGCCTAAGTTCGAGCAGCTATGGACATTGCCAGGTAACTGCTAATTAATGGAGACACTCATGATCACCGACACTTTCCCTGCCGTCTCCGGAGTTTAAGTTCTATCTCCGTTCGGTTTCCTGCAGCACATGGCTTGCCTCGAAGAGGAAGAGGTCCATCCAGGGGCATAAGTCGCGGGACAGGGTAAGAAACAGAGCGTCTCCGCATTTGATGGCATTGCCGGTGCTACTTTCCCTTTCAATATCCCCGCTGCATGGAGAGGACTACAGAATACGACCCATCAGTCTCCATCACGCAGCATGCCTTCAACGACACCATACCCCAACGCTTTACTATGGGGTATTATGGTCAGGCTACCGAGATTGTAGCTATTCTGATGAGCATCTCTTTCGTCTTTTCAGGTTAGCCTAGAGTTGACAACTATATGGTCCCGTAATATCGGAGCTCCTAACCAGTAGTATCAGTGGTCAGAGCATTCAATGACATCAAAATATGCACTTGATTTGACAGCATCTTCTTTACATCCAGGCTCAAGTACTTTCCGGTCCATCCAGATGAACGTGATGGCTCGGCAACATGCGGTAGACATTGTTCCTCGGAGCTCTCTATTTCGCCGTGGCCGTGAACTGGGCACATTGGCCTGTGGCTAAGTGAAAGCGCAACGCGAGGGCGGCGAATCATATGCCATTTTGCTGAGAAACCAACTTATACAAGGCCATGTGATAACGGCCCAAGTCATATGCACATTCCCAGCTTAAATAGATCCTCTCCCGCCCTGAAACCTGGCAATCATTCACCATCACTCCTGTCTTCAAGAATCTCCTCTGACAGCCAAACGTCGGTATTTTGTTTGAATCTCACCATGCGCTTCTCATCTCCCAAAATGGTTGCCTTCCGCCTTGGGACCATCATGGCTGCCGCAAGCACCGTGCTTGCGGCCAAGGCACCCCCATCCGCCGCTGACACCTACGACTATGTCGTGGTTGGCAGCGGTCCCGGGGGCGGCCCCCTCGCCAGCAACCTCGCCCGGACCGGCTTCAAGACGCTACTTCTTGAAGCCGGAGATGACGAGAGCGCCGACCCCGACTCTCAGGTCCTCGCATGGGGTCGGGCCATCGGGATTGCCGAAAACCTCAGCTGGTCGTACTGGGTTCGCCATTACGACGACGATGAGCTCACGAAGCAGTACCAGCACCTTGTCTGGAGACTTCCAAACGGGGACTTGTGGGTTGGGCCCGGGTCCTCCGCCCCCACAGGTGCCGAGGTGGTTGGCGTCCAGTATCCCCGTGGCGCTACTCTTGGGGGCTCGTCGATTGTCAACTCGGGTCTCACTGTGCTCCCAAGCGACAGCGACTGGGAATACATTGAGAAGCTCACCGGTGACACTTCCTGGAAGTAAGTAGTGTTGACCCTCAAAACTGCGTTGCTGATACCAAAGTGCCACAGCCCTCATCACATGAGGAGCTTGTTTGTGAAACTAGAGCGCAACCAGTACCTCCCCCGGGGAACCCCAGGACACGGCTTCGATGGCTACCTCAAGACAAACATGGGCAACGGAAGCGTCTTTCTCTCCTCGCCCCAGGCAACTGAGATCCTCGGGGCCATGGCTGCCGAGGCGGGTCAGAACCCGAAGGACTTGTCAAAGCTCCTGGGGACTGATTCCAACCAGCTGAGCCCTGATAGAGATCACAAGACCGGACTTTCGGGCTTGCCCTTCCACGCCAATACCACTTGGGGCCGTTATAGCGCAAGGGAGAGGGTTCTCGATACTCTCCGAACTGTCGACAAGAAAGGCAACAAGTACCCCCTCGACCTGAGACTCAACTCGTACGCCACCAAGGTTCTTTTCAATAAGCCCAAGGCGGGATCAGCACCTCGGGCTATCGGCATCGAGTACTTGGAAGGCAAGAGCATCTACCAAGGCGATCTCCGCTACAGCTCGTCCAACAAGGCAACCACCCGTCGAGTCTACGCGACACGTGAAGTAATCCTCAGCGGGGGTTCTTTCAGCACGCCTCAGCTTCTCTTGCTCAGCGGTGTCGGACCTGCGGCCGACCTCGAGGCACTCAAAATCCCGGTTGTGGTCGATCTCCCTGGCGTGGGCCGCAACATGCAGGATCACAACGAGATAGCAGTCATCGGAGAAGCGGCACAGAACATCAACTTCGATGCCGCCCCGGGATTCCCTCGCTCTCGCTGCACATGGGGGGCTCCTAACGATCCTTGCTACAACCTCTTCCTCCAGGGAACCGGTCCGTATACTGAACCCGGCCTCAACTCGGACGTCACGTTCATCAAGACCAACTACACCACGACGGGGGAGCGCGATGTCGCCATCTTCTCCGGCCCCTTTGGCTTCCGCGGCATGTGGCCTGCTACTCCGGGCCAGTCGTGGCTCGACCCCCACAACACCTGGGGCATCCACGGCGTCCACATGCACGGCAAGAACCGCGCCGGCTATCTCAAGCTCTCGTCAAGCGATCCTACAGCCCTGCCGGAAATCAACTTCCGCCACTTCTCCAGCGAAGGCACCGGCGAGGACCTGGCGGCGTTGAAGGAGTTTGTCGCCTGGGGCCGCCGTGCCTTCAGCCGTGTCACGGCGCCTGTTGCTCCCGTCAACATCACCTGGCCTCCTTGCTCTGGCGTGGTCTTGGCCGATGGTAGCTGCTCCGATGCTACGAGCGACGAAGACTTCATCCGGCAGAACACTTTCGGTCACCATGTCACCGGTACCTGCTCTATCGGTCCGCAGAGCGACAAGCATGCCGTTCTTGACTCCAAGTTCCGCGTCCGTGGCGTTTCTGGCCTGCGTGTTGTCGATGCCAGCGCATTCCCCAGGGCGCCGGGAGCCTTCCCGATCCTTGCCACCTACATGTTGAGCGAGAAGGCTGCAGAAACCATCCTGTCTGGCCAGCACTAATCCGCAAAATGTATCAGAACCTCCGGCACATGGCAGCAAGTTTCCAAGACTTCTACCACTAATTTTGGTTAGGGGTCGTTGTGTCTGATCAGCTCTGCTTGTCAAGTTTCCGCGGCTGGTGGATTTCTAGGTAGATTCAACTGTTGGTTCAATACATGGCCGATTGAAAAATGTCATCATTTCCGTTTGAAGACCGTGAGAAAGCCAAGTCTTTCAAGTCTCTGTTTGGTTGGGTTTGAGTTGCTGGATAGAACCTCACTGGTAGAGATCGACAAATGTCTAAATACAACTCCGAGGTCCGACAAATGGGCCCACAGTCGTCTCCACGCAACTAGCCACTTAACGCGCCTGGGATAGTAACGCGACTACCCTACAGGGGACCTAGGCTCTATCACAACATGAATACTTTAAGCACTTCTTATTCAATCAGCTAGTAAAATAGAAAGAGGCTTCTTGGGAGGTGCATTCTGCGTAGAATCCTGTAAAGACCTCGAGCGTGCAAGTGCTCTTGGTAATTGAACACTCCTATAGAGGAGATAGCAGACGCCCCTGGCAAGGGCTACAAGGTAAGCCAGCTTCACATGTGTCGACAGTTAGGGGTTCACAGGGCCGTATCAAGTGTTGCGATTTGCCAACTTGGCAGCACAACCTGTCCCGTTGACTAGAGAGGGAGCGAAGAAACATTAAAAAGAAGGAGAAACAGCAAAAATAAAGATAATCAACTGAGGGACACCGGATTTGAACCGGTAACCTTTAGGAATCTCGCCGACGTGGAATGAGTTTCTTGTGAAGCTCCTGAAGTCACTGGAATCTAACGCGCTACCGTTGCGCCAGCCCCCCTTTGGTTGTTGACCTCGTGACTGGAAGAAATCATTATGGAGTGGAAGAGAGGAATAACTCAAAAAGAGAACAAAAAAAGTAAGTGAGGGACACCGGATTTGAACCGGTAACCTTCAGGAGTTCCGCTAGCCTTGCGAAGACAATACTTCTCAGGAGTGCAACTGGAATCTGACGCGCTACCGTTGCGCCAGCCCCCCCTTTACTGGTAAATCATGCGGGACAATTGCTACTAAGTCAGTGGATAGACAGGGGTAGGGGGAAAATTAGACACGGAGTGATAAAAAAGTAAATGAGGGACACCGGATTTGAACCGATAGCCTTCAGGAGCTCCACAAACCCTTGGAGGAATACCTCTTAGGATAATAACTGGAATCTGACGCGCTACCGTTGCGCCAGCCCCCCACCTTGGATGCCACTGTGGCAATAATTTATCCTCCATGTAGGGTACGCTGTCTGAAAGGTACACAAGTCGCCATTTTGCCTCGTCTTTGATTCAGAACACCATGTAGAGGTTGCCTCGAGTACGACGAAACGGTGGTGGGGCATGGCTATCGTCAGGGTCTATGAGGATAGTTATTAGTCCACAAGACAACTATTCATCAAGCTCCTCTCTGTCACGAAATATTATGCTAAGCTTCGCGTAATATTTAGTTTCAAGGTATATCTATAACTTACTATAAATAACCCTAACTTATAGCCTATAAGGCCAAGGAAAGCGATTTAGTGCTATAGAGCTTTAAGGGGAAAGGCTCTAGTTACTCCATATATTACACGCATTAATTATATTCTTGAGCAATAAAGTATTTCCTTATATTTTTTATATTTATTTCAGGTTTTAAAATACTATTTTATTTACCCCACTATAATGCTCTAAACCACGGTCAACGCTTGAACCGCAGAGACCAGTTCCTCCAGCGTGCTAATCTCCTGAACCAAGATCGTCATGAACAGTCTAGTCTTTCTCACTGCATGCTCCCCCTCTGCTCACGTCGGGATACAGGTCGAATCGTCTCTGGCTTTCCAAAGGGATCTGCTGCCGACTCGTCTGAATCGCGCCGTCCTCGAGGTCAGCATACACGACCGCAGCCTCCCTGCCAGCTTCGGCAACGATCTGCCCAGAAGGGTCGACGACCATGCTGCACCCCCAAGAAGGATATCCGGACCCGGCGCTATACGCCTGAGAGCACATGGCGACAAACACCTGATTGTCGAGGGCTCTGCACCGCCCGAGCAGCTCCCAGTGAAGCGGGCCGGTCGTGGTGTTGAACGCAGAAGGATAGATCATCGCAAATGCCCCGTTTCTAGCCGCGATGGCCCAGGCTCCGGGAACCGGATGTCGAAGCAGATGCCGAGTCCCACCTTGCCAAACTCCTCTAGGTCGATGATCGCGACGGCGTCCTCTCCAGCTGTGAGGACGTCTGATTCACGGAACCTCATGGAGGGGAAGTCGACGTCGAAGAGGTGAGCCTTTCGATATGAGCCCAGGAGTGTGCCTCTCGGGGAAAAGACGAGGCAGGTGCTGAAGATTCTCTGGCGGCTGTCGAGCTCGGGGATGCTGCCGCCGATGAGGTAGACGCCTGCTTCGCGGGCCATCCGGGACAGTGCGTGGAACGTGGGAGCCTTGTCTTCTGGCGGTGGGCTGGGGGTGAGTTCCTCGGCGTACTGGGGGAAGGCGACCGTCGAGTAGGGCGAGTTGAAGCATTCTGGGAGGATGACTATGCGAGCGCCGGCGGCGGAGGCTTCCAGCACTTTCTGGTGGGCGGTTGAGATGTTGGCGAATTTGTCGGCGCCTAGGATGGTGAATAGACGTCCAAGGTTCTTCAACTTGGGGGTGTGTACTGACCACTGGCGAACTGGATGCAGGCTATCCTTACAGGGCTGCGGAGCACAGTGTTTCGCTGGCCGGGTTGGATCTCGAGTGGCATTGTTGTCGCTGTTGGTGGCATCTTGTGCTGACATCATATGCGTGGATGTAGACTCGTTTCATAGCCGCGGGGGGCCATCTATATATATAGAGCTCGGATCCTATTTAATTTGTCTCTGCGCTATCCACGAATTACTTCATGCTGATATCTACTGGCGCTGACCTAGTTCTGGATCTGGTTGTCGGAGCCGACGTTGATGAACTGAAGACGGACCCACTCAGCCCAAACTGGTGAACGAGAGCGCCAAGTAGAATACCGGTAGATCCCGCATCCGCTGGTATTCTAGGGTGAGCGGGGGCTCTGGTTGCGCGTTTGAATGGTCGATTCTAATAGGAGAGGCATGGCGGATCTCGCCTGACCGGATCTCGTCCGGCATGCCTGCCAAAGGCTCCACCTGGACGCTCACACGAGTCGTGCTGGATCTCGCCTACTCATGATGCCCTGACTCGCAGTCTGATTCGGCGTCCCGGGCTAGAAATTGGCCCGTCCGAAGTATCTCGGTTTATTCAAGATGCCTATAAATATATCCATTTGTGCTGTCGAGGGCACCCTTCTGAGAGGGCCCCTAATCCTCGATTGGTCTCCCTACTTGGAAGCCGTCTCTGCACGACTAGCAATTCTCGACGGATCCTTCTCAACATCATCAAACTCGCCCCCTAGCGGCCCAGCTCCCTCGTCCAACATGCCGCTCGCATCCGCCTTGCCAAAGTCGCGCAGAGGAACCCCCTTGCTAAACAGCCAGTCGATCTGCTCCAGCGACTTGCCCTTGCACTCGGGCACGCAGAAGTAGGTAAAGACAAAGGAGAGGGCCGCCGCGGCACCAAAGATGAAGCCGACCTTGCTGCCCAGGCCGACTCTATCTGGGAAGACCAGGTACGGGACGGAAAAGTTGACGGTGAAGCTGGACGGAGTTAGCAACTCTTGAATCGTGTGGTGGCTGGTTTGATACGTACTTGAAGAGGACGTTGATGGTGAAGCCGACTCGGGATGTTAGATCGCGGAGCCTGAGGGCCGTCACTTCGGTGGCCACGACGTACGTCAGGGGGCCCCAACCGAGGGAGAAACTGCATCCAAAGACGATCATTAGACCTATGATTCCCTTCATCCGGTCAGTCGTGACGGGTTCCTGGACGCCTAATCCGCCCATGATCATCAAGGCGCTGCACATGCAGAAGGAAGAGAGCATGAGCATTGTGCTATTTATTCGTCAGCAAAGCATGTTGGAAAGTCAGTGGTAGGAAACTCACCGTCTGCCGGCCTTGTCGTTGGTAAAGAGAGTCACGATCATGACGCAGGAATTAATGCCGCTGGACATGACGGTAAACAGCATCGGGTTAAAGATGCCCAGAGAACGGACGTAGACAGCACCGTACTGGGAGGCAAACGCCTGACCCGTAGCCTGCTGGAAGAAGTTGACGGCGATGACGATCAGAGTGCGCTTCAGGTTGACGCCCCGAAACAGCTCGGAGAACCTCCCCTGCTCAGCCTCGTTCTCAAGCGCAAACTGCAGCTCTCCAAACTCGTGCTCGATCTCCTCCTCGGTGAAGGCGCCGTCTCGAAGTTTATGCAATGAGGCTCTGGCCTCGTCGGCGCGGTTCTGCCGGAGCAGCCACCTCGGCGATTCGGGGACGAAGAAGATGGAGGCGGCAATCAGCGACGGGATGACGTAGAAGAGGCCCAGCGGGATGCGCCAGGATCGGTTGTCGTCGAGCTGGCTCGTGCCGTAGCAGATGCAGTTGATGACGAGGCCGCCGATGGCGAGGCTGAACTGGTACGTGCCTACGATGAAGCCGCGGACGGGGGCGGGGACTGGCCGTGTTAGCAAAGGGTTATAAATGGATTTGGATAATAGGCTATACCAATCTCTGACTGAAAGATGGGGACTACCGAGAGCTCCATCCCGACGTAGACGTAGTTGAGGATGCGGGCCGCCATGATCTGCTCGGGCTTGTTGGATGTGACGGTGATGGTGGCCGTGACGAGGGCGTAGCAGCTCATGCTGAACATGCACCAGCGGCGGCCGAAGCGAGCCGAGACGAGGCTGCCGATGAGGACGCCTAAGAGTTGCGTCAGACCATATCATTGTGGCCGATAGCAGTGAGAACTTACCAGATGCAAACCCAATGTAGTTGAGACTGTTGAAGAGGGCCAGCCATTCAGAGTCGAGGACATACTTGCCCGTCGCGGCGTTCCAGTGGCCAAACTGCTTGGCAAAGTGGTTCATGGCCTGGGTCGTTGCAAAGGCCTGGTTGTCGAAGCCATAGTTGAAGGTCGAGACGGCGATTATGATGACAGATAGTACGAGGTGCCGGTTGAAGTAGCGGGCTTTGTCGAATGTGAGGAGGCCCATGGTTCAGGAGGTGAGGCTGGCAACGCCCGAGGTGATGGCTTGGAGAGTTGGATTTGGTGATGGATAGGATGATCTTGGGCATCTGGACTTGTTTATATGTCTATGGGCTCAGAAGTACGCAATGCGATGCTGGAATTGTGTGATTGAGGCCATTCGGATGTCGCTGTCGAGATGCGAGAAGCTATCCCCAATGTCATAGTGGTCCCGGAACATGTCATGCGGGGCCCTTGGACCAACCCAGAGCCAGCCTCGGTTTTGGGCGTCCAAGTTGTCAATTGGCTTGGTGTCATTCTTCCCCACGGGGAAGAATTGAGGGGATGCAAGACCCGGAGTGTTGGGTAGAGGTTGAGAATCAGGGTGCCATTTGATTGACCGCATGATGGAGGGAAAGCGTCGGAGTGTTAGGTCGGCAAGCAATTGACCAATCGTCGGCTTTCCGTTGGCGTTCGACCGAGGACGAGATCCGACGTCTCGGTGCTTATCCGGGGCGAGATCCGGGCGGCTACTGCAGTCGTATTTCGAAGCGGAATCCTCGACTGCGAGTTCCGAAGAGCCTGGTTTAATTATAGACAAGGGGGCTCCCAGGTCTCGTTTGTCTTTGGTGCAATTCCTTACATCTCCGGCGACCACAACACGACGCAGTCTCTCGAGATCCTCTGTGCAATTAAAGGCTCAAGGTTGGACAGCCCGCACCCACCTCATTGCCTCATCATTGCCTCATTCCTCTGACCCTGAGCCGGGCGTAGGTTAAAGCCTTCTCAACAAGGGTCGACGCCCAATACATGTTTTCTCCCAACACGTATGTTTTCTGTACCCGTTCCCTAAGGCAGACCTGATTATTAGTATTGCGTAGATTCGGAAACGTAGATAGATGCTGGAAATTGCCTTGGTATTTAACGTCTTTCTTCGCCGCAGGTTTCCAAGACGACATGGAATAAAACCCAAGATCAAGTATGGTGGCTTTCTTGCCCTTTGCCTCATCAATAGAAATCGTTGTCGCGCCTGTCAAAACCCCCTATCCTCAACCAAGCGAGTAAGCTCAAGCCTCTGCTCCGAACAAGGTTCCAGCACCTCCTTCAAAACAGAAATCCACCATTTGTCATGCCCGTGGCACAGTTTCATAGCAAATGCATACTCTGCGTACTCGGGGAAGAACCCGCTCTTCTCCCAGTCAACAATCCCCGTAATGACGCCCCCCTCCACGAGAATATTCCGCGGCGTCAGATCGCCATGGGTAAGAACAAACGTCCCTGGAGAAGTGAGTCTCTCCCTCTTCAAGAATCGTCCCCACTTCCAACGTACGAGCGGACCTCCAGTGAGCCGGTCCAGACACCACCTGTCAAACGTCTTCTCATCATCAAAGGGCCCACAATATGTTTGAATAATGCGGTCGTAGACATTCCGCGTGTGATTATGCCCTATGCGTCCTATAAAGGGCTGTTTACACGTACGCATAAGGGAGACCTGGGCACGCAGCTGGTCCTTGATACCCGCCTTTTGCACGTCTGTCAGATCCGCCCACACATCAGCCAGAGGCACGCCAGGCACCCGCTCGCTGACCATGACCCTCGCGATGGGCTTAGAGACGACAATGTCGTAGACGCCGCGCACCCTTGGGGCGAGGATGCCGTTTGTCGCGGCGTGGTGCATCATGTCGGCTTCGGAGCGGTCCATGGCGTCTGGGGGCTTGACTTTGATGGCGAGCAGGGCCCCTGCAGAGGTGGTGTGCTCGAGGACCCGGTTGCCGAAGAAGTTGTAGATTTCATTGCCTTGGACTGCGTCGGCGTAGGTCATGTGGCGGAGGGAGGGCGGATCTGCCATGGTGAGATATCTTTGCTTTCTGATAGTGGGAGTGGAGGATTAGGCAGCGTTGAATTCAAAGGTGTCTCCACAATCGAGACGAATGATAGACGCGCGCAGGCCGGTAAGCCCCTGTCGAAAGAGGCCAGGGGTGCAGAACCAGGTTCTATGAATTCAGATAAAACCTTCATACCGTTCTCCCTATCCTAGAATTGAATGACGTTATCCCCGCTTCGAATTATCCTATAGTTCTATGCTCTTATCCTCTAATCTCTCTTTTTTTCTTCTTTTTCTCGCTGTTTTTAATAAACCTCAAAACACTCCGTAGTCTAGCTCGAATCAAGTTGCCTCAAAAGCCCAACTTTTAGCGTATCTCACCGACAGTGATTAGGATATCGACCTGACAGTCGGCTCCTATTTCCGCTTATCCTAGCGCCGTGGCTTTTGGTCGTCAACGTTTCAGCTCGCCACTTAACTATAGATCATTCATAGTTCAAATAGTTTACTGCGTGTCTCGAGTCTATCGAGACCCACTCACACCCTGGTTCTGAGGACGAGGCCCAGATTCTGGCCAGTATAAAGTCCACAGGATAGCTGTCCCATCCCTCTAACTCAGCCCAATTGACACAGTCTCCCAATATCTCTTGCTGTCTCGGACGGCAAGATGCGATTTCAAACTCTCGTTCTCGCCGCTATCGGCTTGGCCCCCGGTACCACCGCTTCTCCTCTCGCAGGTAGATGCCCTTTAACCTTGACTTATATTCCCGCTATGTTGACAATCGATCAGAGGCCGACGCTTACGGCTGCGTCTACTTTGAGCAACAGCCATCTGAGCCATTCACCGTCACTTTCAGCCCCGGAAGCGACACAGATAACAACATGAACCCAAAAGGGTTCCAGAACAGCACTGTCGTCTCTGAAGCTGGAGTCTCCTGCGCGTACCTGGGCTACCTGAAGGAGGTGGACCGCGCCCAAAAGACGAGGTGGAGCTTGAGCTACTCGGGCGGCCCGTACAAGGGGTTTACGTCCAGCGAGTGGGCTGGCACCTGGGGGAAGCGTGGGTGCCGGTTGAAGAACTATGATCCCGACACTTATGTCTGCACGTCCGATACTCCGTGCGGGTATAAGTATATGGAGTGGAAAACGACTGGGCCGCTCTACGTATGATTTGTCTTGTTACTCGGGGACTTTGCTGACTGGATGTAGTTTGTCTTTACTCCTTTACATGGAATCACCATGGAAGATGTGGAAGATATGGAGCTGTGATGGATGATGACAGGTTCATGGCTGCATGAGCGTTTTGAATATCGAGAGCCTATTATTCCCAAGAGAGCGAGTCGAGTGCTACCGTGCTATAGAAGTGCTTCATCTGACGTTACCGGGCCGTGAATTGAGATTGTTCTGGTCTGAATCTGGATCCTGAGTTGATTGATACCCCTCATTGCCATATCGATGGCATCGAGGCTACCGGGGTACGCAGTGGAAGTACAGTCAAGAGTCGGCCCATTCAAGCCCCCGGGTATTCGTTGAATGCCAATTGAAACCAGAATGTGGCCTATCAGCCAATTCCAGCCCATATGTCTAGATCAAATAACTGCCAAGAGCTCCGTTAGCCAGTACTGCATCTTCGAACACTGCTCAAGCTGCCACCGGATACAGGTAGGCAAAAGTCCAGACCGTCCGGCGCAATAAGTCTCACCGTAAACGTGCCGCATCCGAGACCAGAATCAGATGTATTAGAATCATCTGCGTTGCAATTGGCTCAAGCTACATCAACGGCCCGGGCCAGGCCATCTCTGGAATGCCGCTCTGCAGCCACAAACATGGAGCCGAAGGCTTGCATCAGCCATCAGTTGACAAGGTGGCAAGGTGAGCCAGCATACTCATACACGTCCAATGGTACGTAATGGAATTTGCTGACCCAAGACAGCAAACGCCGCGGCGTCACGAAGAACGTTTTGGCGGAGCTGGCATGCCTCTTGTGGATGGTCTGGCACGTTGCTGGAAAGACATCCAGTTGTTGGAAGATCTAGACCGTATGCGGGGTGAAGCGGAGCATTACCCGGTTGGCCAAGTGTCGATACGATAGGGCTGTCGGTTGGCCGGCACAGAACCCCGGATATGTGATTCTATGCGGCTCTGGAATGCCGAGCATGTGGCAGGAAAGCAGCCACTTTGGAGGTTGTCCAGTAAACAAGCCAGCTCCCCGCACGAGAACACCCTAGTAGTAGTGCTTACAATTGTCCGGCAAGTGTATGGCTGGGCGGGCATCTTTCAATTCAGCGTGGTTGATCATGTAGAGATTCCTGGGTTCTGCCCGTATCCTAACGTGTTTGGTATCAAGGCTGTGTTCTCTCTGCCCGTCTCACAATGCCAACAGATCCGTGATAATACAGTGAACTTGCTATCATGGCAGACAGCTGTATCGTGAATGCCGGAGCCAACCAGTTAGCACTGACCATCCACATTTTAGGTTATACTTGACGGCAGCCTCTTGCCGGGTCAACTTCCAGAGATGGATTGCCGAGGAGTATCGCCCCATGGCGTTCAATGTGTGTCAATCCAGCCCTCCATTGAAGCCACTGTCGGTCGAGACTCTCCATTTCTGCCGTTTGCAACAACTGCGGTACTATATATAGAGGGGATCTCATCTCCTGGATCCCTTCCTCCCACCTCACTACACATACAGACCACATACACAGACCACCATCAGCCTCTCTCCAAACATCACCATGGCAGACCAACCCCCCGTCATCAGCGAGGAAATCGCCCCCAGCGTCCCCATCGAGATCCCGCAGACCTTCCAGTTCGGCCCGGGCGTCCTCGAGCAGGAGGTGGCCCCAATCCTACCCCCTACCACCGGTGCCAAACCCGCCAAACCACGCGCCGAAACCATCCCCTTCGGCATCCTCGAAAAGTTCAGTGGCACCTTCACCGGCTTCGGCTTCAACACCATCTTCCGTCCGAGCAGCAACAAGACACCCCCCCACTTCCACAACAAGCCTCAGCAGAGTGACCCAGACGACAACGTCCTGCAGCTGAATCTCACAAACGAGACCATGGTCTTCAGCAAGAGGCTCGGTGTGGTGCCCAACCGCGGAGGGGGAGACCAGGCGGACATGCACCTCGACGGTATCCCCTACACGCAGACCATCCTTGATGCGACCAAGGTCAGGAAGGGCAAGGAGCAGCCCGTCATCCACTTTGAGCCGGGCCTGTGGATGCGCGTGCCGCAGAGCACCGCGCCTGCACTGCCTGCGTCGTTTGCTCGCATGGCGTCCATCCCGCATGGCACTACCATCAATGCCCAGTGCTTCCAGCCTGCCGTCACGGTGAAGGGTGCTCCGTCCATCCCGGAGGTGTCTATCACGCCGCTCGTTCTCCCGGACGGCCCCCCTGTGAAACCCTTTGCGAGCCAGTCGGCTACCAACGATGATGCGCGCCGCATCCCCCAGAACCTGGGACCGTTCGTCAAGGACGGGACCATCACGCAGGCGATGCTGACGAATCCAAATATTGTCTTGTCGGATGCCAACCAGGGCAAGAACATCATCGACAACACCAGCTTCACCGTCTCGACCGTCTCGCCCAAAACTTCCTCCACCCCGGAGTTTGGCGGCGGCACCAGCAACATCGGTTTCCTCGTCGGCGCTGGCGAAGGTGCTTCCATCGCCAGCCAGACCGGCAACGCGATCGCGTCCCAGGTGACGGCGCAGTACTGGGTGTCGACGGTGCAGGCGAGCATCGTGCTGGGGCCGTCTACCAAGACGGTCTCGCCTGCTCCTTCAAGGGCATGCTGCACCCATAATTACAAAGAACACTGTTGCTGTTACACGAAGGTCTCGCCTGCTGCTTCGGGCCCGAGGGACGCGGTGCCCACGTTCCTGGTTGACTTTGATGTGCCGGTGCAGAAGACGGTGACGGTGCAGTATACGCAGATTCAGTATACGCAGGAGGTGGACTTGGACTTTGCTGGTCTGCGTTGGCCGCACGTTACTGTTGCCACTCTGGCTCCCTCTGGCCAGCCGCTTTCGTCTGTCTTGGTGTCGTAGGATTGAAGGTCGCCATTGCTTCGATACGGTTGGCGGTTTCAATTGGATCCTTGGAGAAGTTTGATAGTTGGTCTGCAGGAGCGGCAAGAGGCAGTTCTTCTGCCGAGGTTGGTAATATGGTGGATGTATCTCCATTTAGTTATTGTGCAAAGAGTTGTGGGATGAATTCAAAGAGTGTCTTTTCTACGCCCCCCAGGTCTCTCTTTCTCAAATTATACTGACATTAAATACAAGCTATAGGTACGTGGCAAGTGAAGTATTTGGTGCCTCTGGGTCGACTTGCGGGGCTGGTGAATCAGAGAAGGGTCTGCTTAAAGGCCATTGATTGCGTACTGACAACTCTCTCACCTCTTTTTTTTTTTTATTTTTATTTTTTTTATTTTATTTTTAATATTATGTATGTATTTCAAACAAAGCTTACTGATACCCCTCGTCAGTCCATTCGTATATCTTCGCATTCGTCATGCAGATAGGAGAGTCTGGGACGTCTCAGTAGAGGTCGAGTGCGCGGTGAGTCTTGTAGATTTGCTGATGGCCTGAGGTTGCCGGGGTAGTTATGCTGAGTAACGCCCCGCCGCGTGCTGAAAATGATGACTGGCTTGAACTTCAGCTCTGCCTTCTATCCACAATCACGTTGTCGCTCTCCGGCAAACCAACTTCCCACCCCAAACGAGAATGAGGTCTCTTCTAAATTCATTGCGCAACTCGTTACGACGGGCCCCCTCAATTCCACTTCAGTTTCCGACTTCAGGCTTTTCCGTGGTCAAGGACCCCGTCATCCTCGAAGAGGAGCAATTCAAAGAGTTTCAGGCTGGGCAGTTCTACCCGGTGAACATCGGGGATGTCTACGCCACCAAGTACCAGGTCTTAGGCAAGCTGGGCTTTGGGACGACATCCACCGTGTGGCTAGCCCGTCATCTTCAGTTAGGCCGACCGCCCCCAGCTCACCCTTGAAGTTAACGCCTCTAGGGAGCATAAATACGTCGCCTTGAAGGTCTTTCGACGAGGGGTAGACCAGGACGAGATTGATGTGTACGCGCATCTCAGAAAGGCCAATACTTCTCATCCCGGCTACCGGCACATCCGGACTGCCGTTGACACATCCAGGCTTGAACGTGGGGAAGACCACCATCACTGCCTCGTACAGAAGCCAATGTGGGATAGCTGGAAGGACATGCTACGTTGGCACCCTGAAAACAGATTCACCGATGCCCTGTTGAAGGCGGGCTTGGCCCAGCTATTTCTCGCTCTGGACTATCTACACACGGAATGCCATCTCGTCCACACGGGTAAAAGCCACCTGACAGTCCCCCATGCAAGTTTCTAACTAGCTTCCAAGATCTCAAAGCCGACAACATCTTGCAGGAACTGGTGGACCAGTCAGTGCTGGAAGCGTTCACCAAAGCCGAGCTCGAGACTCCTTCGGCTAGGAAATTCGTCAACGGCGCCACGGTATACGCGTCAAGACGGTTCAATCTCCCCGATGACTTTGGCGACGTTGTCCTCGGCGACTTTGGTGCTGCGGTCCGAGGCGATGAGAAGAGAAACCACGACGCACAGCCGAATGTGGACAGGTCGCCCGAGGTCATTTTGATGACGGAGTGGAGCTATCCTGTGGATATCTGGAATGTGGGTGTCATGGTACGTCTATTGCCGTCACAAAAGATGAATGCTTCACTAACTAAGCCGCAACAGATCTGGGACCTTTTTGAGGGTAGACACCTGTTCTACGGGGACGACACTGAGAAGAAGAAGTACACTACTCGAGCCCACCTCGCCGAAGTGGTTGGCATGCTGGGGCCTCCGCCCCTGGATCTTCTTAAGAGAGGTAGACGGAGCACGGAGTTTTTTACAGAAGATGGTACGAATACCTGCCCCGAGACAGATATTCGTACTGACCCCTCGCTCGAATCAGGAAAATGGAAGGCCGATGTCGACGTGCCGCAGGGTACGAGCCTCGAGGACTCGGTGACGCGGCTGGACGGCGAGGAGAAGAACAAGTTTCTCGCATTCGTGCGCGGAATGCTCCAATGGCGTCCTGAGGACAGGAAGACGGCTGCACAGCTTCTCAACGACTCCTGGCTCCGGAGCTAGTGGGCTCTATGGGCCGTCCAGGACTTCACTGATGTCAAGATGGTTGATTGCCTCTCTAATGAGTTTTGGTTTGGCCGATATTAAAGAGGGCTTCTACTTTACTAAATTTAGAAATACCCAGTGCAAATTTCGACCTTCCCCCATCCTGCTGCAAAGGCCAAACAATCACCTGCGAACTTTGAGGGGTCAATGGTGGACTCGATTCGAAATCAGCAGGCCACTCGAACTGGGTCGTTTACAAGAACGGGCGCTTGGCAGGTCGTATTGTGGCGCCCCCAGAACGAACCCGAGGGAGCGTAAAGTATGCGATTGGCTCTTAGGAGACAGGGACATGCGAACCCCACGGTTCTCTAGCCCAGCATGCGGGGAGACGAAGCCCACCCACTGGCTCACCACTCTGGACGGCTCCGCTGTGCAAGACTCTCATCGATCATCGCTCGGTCTATCGGATTCGGCGCGAACTCTACAGCCGAGAGAATCGAGCCGAACGTGGCTGTGTGTTTTACCCCTGAACGACTACGCAAACTGAGGGATGGCCCAGGCGGATATCCGCAAACGGAGGTCCTCCGTATTTCTTTACGGTCGTCATCAGCAGGCTAAAAAGTGAAGTTGCTAAAGACCGTCTGTTTTATTTTTTTTATTTTTTTTTTATCTCAGTTCAGCACTGGGGATAATGCTACTGCCGGTGCTGATGACCATCCAAGGTCTACGACCAGCTAGGTGAGTTGCGAGGGAATGGGATCTTTTTGAGGCCAAATACTATTGTGAATTACCTCGGGTGGAGAGTACCAAACGTCCGGGATCAGATCTGTAATCCACTCTCTTGCGTTATAGCCTAATTGCGTGGCATCCCCACAAGTCAATCTTGCCGTTCTCGTCGGGTTCGGTGACGCCACTGTCCGGTACGTGTCAAGGCTGATGACGTTGATGAATGACAATCCTTGTGCTCAGCAGGGTTAATCTTTCCCAATAGAGGTTCCCCCGGGCTCTGAATAAAGGAGGGGGATAGTTTGGCAAATGCTCGGATAGCCACGCATACTCGGATTCGCGGCGTCCCGCGTACCATCCCAGAGAGCCCATCTCCCCATGGATCAAGCTAGAGCCAGTGGCTCGGCCCTTGAAAGGGGCTAGAACTTCCCTGCTTGATGTTGGGTACGTTGTTAGATGCGGTCGGTCCGACCTTGGCGGCCTCATCTCACTCTTTGGCGGGCGTGCTCTGGGAAAAGCGCGAGGCATTCTATTTGTAAGCTCGCTCTACACTGTACCGAGGACTGCCGTTCCTTTCACCACACTTGAAGATAAATAAACCGAGAGGACCTGCATTCCGGGAGCCCATCCTCATCCAAGGCTCTCCTCTTCAGGACCGATCAAAGTCACTCTCACACTCATTTGAAACCCGGCCTGTGACCATGCGGCCGATTACCCCAAGATATATCTGGTATGAACCTCCTCCACCTGAACCACCACAAACCATCTCACCTTAACTATCAGGTCTTGCATTTGTGCTTCAGCAGTCTTTGCGTCTGCTGTCGAGGCCTTGACCTCGCCAATTGTCGCAACAGGCCCTGAATGCGTCACCGTCGGGACAGCAGTACAGGTCACTCCCGACTGCGTCGACTCACGGTACAAGACGGTCATAATCGACGACGAGATTGATGTCACGAGCCCTGTGCCGCACCGCAGGATCGCAGGACACTTTGACGGCACCACCATCGACTTCAACATCTATCTTCCCAAGGATGGGTTCGACGGCCGCTTCTTCCAGCTCGTCTACCCGGTGCAGAACTCGACAGCCGGCGATCGAGAAATCGGCTTCGGCGCCGACAGCGGCGGCTACACTAACCGCGTTGCTGGAGGTGGCGGCTACCGTGCGGACGCTGCCGTCGCGAAGCTGTCCCGGACTATCGCAGCAGACTACTACAAGACCAAGAACAGAAATATCTACGGGTACGTCTACGGCGGAAGCGGCGGCTCCCTGGTGACTGTCGGTGCCATCGAGAATACCTTTGATGTCTGGCAGGGCGCCGTGCCCATCATCCAGGCCATCCCTATTTCAAACCCCAACAACTTCTGCATCCGGGCGTTTGGCTCCCATGTTTTGCAGTCGCAGGAGGATAAGATCCTGGATGCGGTCCGTCCCGGCGGCAGTGGAGATCCGTATTCGAGCTTGGACTCTGTCGGGCGCCAGGCCTGGGAGGAGGTCACCGAACTAGGGGTGGTTCCTCGGGGCTGGGAGGATTTTGATGGCCTCGCCGGGAACAGGACTCAGCTCTGGAAAGTTCTCCGAACTCTGGTTGTGCCTGCTATTACAGACCGAGACCCGACCTATTTCGAAGACTTTTGGAAGAAGCCGGGATACCTGGGGGTGGAAAAGTCTAAACTGGGCGAATTCTGGCGTAAATCGGTATATGGATATGATGTCACTGTTCAGCAGGTCATCGATCCATACAAGATCGTCTTGGACAAAGTTCCCGGCACACCCCCTGCTTATGGTCTTTTATTCACCATCAAGTCAGCAGACGGAGCTGACGCCGGGTCCTTCACAGCCACCCTCGATAAGGACTCCAAGATGGCCGTCATTGACCCCGAGAACGACGCTGCTGTTCTCACCAAGCTTTCTAAGGGAGTCAAACTCCACGTCGACAACCGCAAGACGCTGGCTGCCTCTTCGTACCACAGACACCAGGTGCCCACCCGAGAGGGCTTCTACGCCTGGGATTACCTCAGGAATGCAGACGGAACGCCCATCTACCCTCAGCGCAATGTGCTTATTGCGCCGATTATTGCCCAGGGAGCCAGCGGAGGGGGTGTGTTCTCCGGCAACATTACGGCAAAAGTCATTGCCGTGAACAACCTCCGAGACTTTGACGCCTTCCCATGGCACGCAGACTGGTACAAGAATGAAGTTCAGAAGGCGCTGGGGGACCGTTTCGACGATAATTATAGACTCTACTTCAACGACAACGCGGACCATCAATTTGGCCCGGTTCCAAATGCCCTCTCCTCTCAGATCTTTGACTTCACTGGGACCTACGAACAACACCTCAGGGACCTGTCCGCATGGGTTGAGAAGGGAAAGGAACCGCCTAGCCAAACTGAGTACTCTGTCAGCCACGGCCAGGTGTTGGTCCCCAAGACTGCCGCGCAGCGCAGAGGCATCCAGGCGGTTGTGGACCTGACGTCGCAAGGTGAGAACAGGATTGTCGTCAAGCCAGGGCGGACTGTCTCTTTTAAGGCGCACATCGAGGTTCCGTCTGGTGCTGGGGCGGTGACATCGGTTGAGTGGGACTTTGAAGGGACGGGAGACTACGTCAAGGGGGACTTTGGAAAGGCCAAGGACGTTATGGATGTGGTGGTTTCTAGGACTTACCGAAAGCGCGGGACTTATTATCCCGCGGTGCGCGTTGCTACGCATCGCAGCGGGAATGCCAAGTCTCCTTATGCGCAGATTATGAACCTTGGTCGCACGAGGGTCATAGTCAAATAGGGAGAATTTCAGAGAGGAGTCAGATGGCTTGGGTTTACGTTGGCTCGACGCCATCATGCTTTTCTTTGTACTCTTGGAACGGCAATTCGATTGATGGGACAGCTGGAACTATTTGTATCCCTCATTCTTGTAGCCCTGCGCCAATTCTCTTCTTACAGGTGTTATAGATATGCTACGGCCTTGCACTCTCCATAGTTATGATGCCTGGTGTCGGTGGCAAAGTATATGCTCCTCTTCTACCGAGACGGTAGCGGCAATACATTGGCAAGTCGCATGACCGGAAAACTAAAGGCTTGAATGACAACCCAAGAAACTTGAGTAGCTATTGAAATATTTAATGCTCCCAATCCAGGGTTTATAAACCCAAGGCCCATCACTCGAAGCTAACGAGTTAATCACGCAGCGTGTACAAACCACCCTCTCGGACTAACCGAGTCTTGCTATCACGCAAGTGTTTAGCATTTTCGTAACCCACCTCTGATAAAAGGATCGCCTCTCGCCCTTGCAAGGGCCCTGACCCATCTTACGAGTCGCGTCCACGCTAAACCCCGGCCCGTCCCCATTTATCGGCGCCGTCACGGAGCAGCTTTCCGAATACCGGAAACTATTACATAAATGCGGGTTCCTGCTGAAAACTTTGTGAATTGCGCAATCGGATGTAAAATCTAGATATAGAGCGCAAGATGCGGGCTGGGCTCTTGGCATAAACACCTTACTTCTTATTGTCTCACGGGTTCTTGAAACGGGTGAACTATTGCCTTGTTCACCATGGCATCTAGTCATCCAGACGCCATCAATGCGTCAGCGCAGGATGTTACCCAAGAAGATCCGAAAGACCAGCAACCGATCCTCAACCATGGAGGCCATGGTCCTACCCAGAGACGGCTGAAGAACTACCACATCACATGGATTGGCCTCTGTAGCGGAATCGGAACTGGTCTTTTCATAGGAACGGGCTCTGCGTACGCCACCGCTGGCCCTGCAGGTCTTTTGCTGGCATACATCATTGTCGGAGCGGTGCTATGGAGTGTCATGCAGAGTATAGCTGAGCTGGCAACTCTGGTGAGTTGCCATTACCTACTGACCCGTCTTGTCAACTAACTGGGTATCCAGCTCCCCACAGCAGGATCCTTTCCTCACTGGGCAACTCGCTTCATCGATCCAGCAGTTGGTTTCTCCCTCGCAATCTCCTACGGCTACTGCTACACCATCGCCATCGCTTCTGAATGCTCAGCCGCAGCCGTCCTCGTCGGTTACTGGACCGACCTCAACCCCGCCGTCGTCATCACCATCAGCCTCGTCCTGATCCTCGCCATCAACCTCATGAGCGTGAGGGTCTTTGGTGAGACCGAGGTTGTCTCGGGAGCAATCAAAGTCCTCTGCTTCATCGGGCTCGTCATCGTCGCCATCGTCATCACAGCGGGAGGCGGCCCGAACCACGAATCCATCGGCTTCCGATACTGGCGCGACCCCGGCGCTTGGGTCGACTACAACGGCATCACTGGATCAACGGGTGCGTTCCTCGGTCTGCTGTCGGCCTTTGTTAACGCGTCGTTCTCGTTTGTGGGTGTCGAGACGGTGGTTATTACTGCTGCTGAGGCGATCAACCCGCACAAGGCTATTCCCGAGGCGGCGAACCGCGTCACCTATCGAATCGGGTTCTTTTACATCCTCGGTGCGCTCTTGATCGGCATGATTGTCGATCCTAGGAACACCGACCTCGTCTCTGGGACGGGCAATGCCAATAGTTCGCCTTGGGTCATTGCCATTCGAGAGGCAGGGATCCAGGTTCTCCCGTCGATTGTCAATGCCTGTATCCTCGTGTCTGCTTGGTCTGCTGGTAACTCGTACTGCTGGGTTGGTTCTCGGATCATCCTCGCCATGACGACGGATCGACAGCTGCCGCAGTTCTTTGGTCGGACTACTTCAAATGGCGTGCCTTGGGTTGCTGTCTTGACGTCTTGGCTCTTTGGACCTCTTGCGTATCTCAGTATGTTGCATCTCCTCTGATAACTACTTAGCTGACATCCTTAGGCCTCGGTAGTGGAGGAGCAGCTCAGGCCTTTTCCTGGCTTCTCAACCTCAGCACTGTAGCAGGCCTCATCGCATGGGCAACGCTCTGCTTCTGCTACATTCGCTTCCATCGCGCCCTGAAAGTCCAAGGAGTCAGCCGTGATACTCTTCCCTGGAAAGCACCGTGGATGCCCCATACGGCCTGGTTTGGTGGCGTTGGTTCCATTATCATCACCCTCGTCGCTGGATTCCCGGTGTTTCTGAAGGGCAATTGGTCAACGTCGGACTTTATTGCGTCCTATATTGGCATTCCCATTTTCATTGTGCCGATTATTGGCTGGAAGCTTGTCTTTCGAACCAAGGTGAGTTTCAACGAGTTATAAAGCGGCGGCTTTGGAGTGGTTGCTAACCATTGTCTAGTTTGCACGGGCGAAAGACATTGATATTTGGTCTGGCCGCCTGCCAGATGGCGTGCTGCAGGCAGTTGATCAGAGTAATGGAAAGGGACATCCCGAGTGCAAGGTTGTGTGACAATGCTAGATATAGATAATTGTCAACTCCTACGGTCTAGGAACACCCAAAATCAGTCGAGTAGACATCAAGACAACCAGTTCATACCACACAGCTAAACGAGACCCGCTAAATCTTTAGAAAATCCAACCCTGGCGTCCCTGATTTTAATAAAGCATAAAGAAAAGCTTTTCAAGGTAGGGAATGCCATCCACGCCACGTTTATCCCACTCTCGGAGACGGATAAAAGTGCAACTTGAGAAGCATCAAGGTACCTGAAAAAGAGAAGGTCTCGAAGTCAACCTCTCGACGCATAGGAAAGGACTTCTCGAGGCCATAATTGCTCAATATGTATTAATAGTCAGCAAATATTAGAAGTTCGATTGTAATGTCAATCCTCGGAGGAGGGGGGGATAGGGAAATCGAGTCAAAACCAAGAACGCGTTCCATGGGCATCAACGCTTTCTTGGTCTAAACTAGGCGAGTGAGTTTTAAAAACAAAAGGGCCATACTAGAATCTAGTCCAATATCATCCAAGGACCAAGAAACATGACTAAACCAGCCGCATCCTCTGAAGTGTACTACCTTGAAAGAGCCATTCCGAACAATCCTCCCTTGATGCCGGGGCCGACTCTAGCCCGACCCTCTCCCACGCGTCAGGCACTATATCAGATCGACGGAGAACAAGGAAAATGAGAATCAAGTCATGGGCCCACCTCATTTCTCCAATACCAATTTGTAAGCACCAATACGGCGAGGGAGGCCCCGGTTCATCGTCGCCTCGACACTTGTCGCACCAGCCACAACAGCCAAGATGCTCCTCATCGCTACTCTCGTGATGCCTCCCTGATTCGGTTTCGATCGATTCGTCATCCCCGCTCAAACTGTAGCTGCCATCACTGGAAACTGATCCAGCTTCTTCCTGTTCTCCCTCGGTCTCGCCGGAACTATAGCTGGTCTCGCTTACATCGCTGGCCACTCCTTCAGTGCCGCACTCTACACTCCCCTCTGAATCACCGTAGAGGACGTGAGGGGCGCGAAAGAAGTCTTCGGAATCATCATTCTCTGGTTGCTCTGTAAAATCCACCGCGGTCCAGCAGTCAAAGTCTGCATCACCTCTCTCTAGATTGATGGGCCTGTCGTCGTCGTAGGATATAGTATACGTCCTTCCATTTGGCGTGCGCATAATCGTCCTAGGCCACAGGCTGCTGGAGCTAGAGGCGGCACTGGAATCCATCTCCCCCGAATCTGGATCCTCGCATGTTCTCAGCGCCACCGGTATGGCTAAGCCTTGTAGAGTAAGGGAGGAGACGATCTCCCTAGAAGCGGCAGATTCGGCTGAGCAGCAGGCTTCAACGAGCGATTCAACTATTGGGGTGTCGACTAAATAGTCAACTGGCCCGTCGATGGAAGCCTAAGACCACGTTGGAACTGTGTCCGAAGACAGTCGTCGCCGTGGCTTCTCATCGGATGCGGGCGAGGCGTTGTCGCCGCGGACGGCCACCCAGAGAAGCTGCTCCGGGAGGCCCTTCCGGAAGATGCCCGCAATGTAGATGGAATCCATGGAGAAGGAAGGGCCTTTTGTCGCGCTCTCCGTGGCCATCGCTTCTGCAAGCCCAGCGACAGCTTTGAGCTTGTCATCCGGGTACGAAAACTTCCTCCGCGAGTAACTTTCGACTAGAGCCATCCAGCCGGTTGTCTGATTGCTTTTCTGTTCGCCACCGGCAGAATCGTCTCGCAGGGCTTGCATCACCTCGGTCTTGACCATGGGGAGTTGTATGTCCAGAAACCCTTGGACGTGGCCGCATTCGCAGAAGTTGTCCAAGTTGCACTCCCACGCCATCTCGTTTCCGGTGAAGTGTAAGACCCGAGTCGAAAGAATGGCCTCCTGGAAAGTCCAACCCCTTGTGTCCAGGATAGACTTGGCCCCCTGTTCACTTTGCCCAGGCCGGATGAACATCTACTGCTTGAGATGACTGCCGTCTGAAGGGGTTGAAAAGTCGCGCTGCCACTCCATCTGGCCAAACCTCTGTAGCCCGAGAAATCCATTCTTGCACGAAGAAGCGGCATGCGCGGCGATAGTAATCCGAGAGAATTGATAAACCTTCCTCATCTGATCCACCTCCTGCACCCAGTCATTTTTGTCGTCTTGAATAATGCAGAGTGAGTCGACCCAGAGGTATCGAAACCCCAGCTGACGGCAAACCTTGACGGCATCCTGTATTGTCCGAGGCAATGAATTTACTGCGATCCCATGCAGGTGAGACTCTACGTTGCTGCCCAACGTCCTCACAACCCCACTCAGCTCAGATCCCCAGCAATAGCTGAGGGCAGCATATGGGTGTATATCAAGGGGGTTCTCAACTAGGTACACCAACTTGCAGTCATCGTCCTTTCGAGCTCTCAAGTCCAGAACGCGATGGGGTAGCCAGTCTGTGGGATTTGCCGACCCGCATGCGTGATTCTCTAAGCAATTGTTGCGCCACGTCGCCGCTAGATGATAGGCTTCAGGCGTTCTTGTGTCTGGCACAATAGCACGGGTCGAGAAGATAGGCCGAGTTAGACGAGTGAATGGTGTGCCTGCGGATCGGGAATGTTAGGTGTCTGTTCCCGGGAATTTTATACAAACGGTCAAGGTCACTGACCTTGAGGCTGAAATAGCTTGAAATAGCTATCAGGCCAGTTGGGAGCATCTGGATCACCCAGTTGTATGCCGAAGTTGCTTCTCCAGTAGGATATGCTGACCTGGTTGTCATTCGTATCTTTCTTGACCCAGCCGGGCCGGAACGCCTCGATAGCATCAAGAATCAGAGTGCAGCCTAGGCAGCCCGATTTTCGTGATTCGAAGAATTCTGCCACTTTTCTTGTGCGATACCTGCGGCTATATAGCCTCTGGGTAGGGTTGTGGCTTGACGGCCGGTGTCGGGCTGGTCTGAGAGACCGACATACTGGACAGAACCGTCCGTCTAAGAGCGGTGGCAAATCCATAGCCGTTATTAGCTCGAGTGATTTTCTAGCTAAACAGGGAATAGAGAAAGGTTAGAATAGAGAAAGGGTAGAATAGAGAAAGGTTAGAATAGAAGCGGTGTTCTTTCTACTGGTTAGTACTTGGTGAAGGTGGGCTATGAGAATGGTTGGGTAGAAATAGTCAGGCAGCAACAGCCTTGTTTTAAGAAAGGCGCATAGATAAATAGTAGAGAAGCCCTTTTATACAGGCATAGCTCCGTGGGCTAGAAAATTTATAGATTGTCCTATCGATATATAGATTAAGACAGTTAAGCTACTGGATAGAGATTTTCTTATAAGTAAACCCCTGCAACATCACACGTGACTCGCTAGCGGATCCCCTTTTATAATCCATCCCGAACTGCTGCCTAACTAGCGCTCTCTCCTCTCTAAAGTTCGCCAGNAAGTAAACCCCTGCAACATCACACGTGACTCGCTAGCGGATCCCCTTTTATAATCCATCCCGAACTGCTGCCTAACTAGCGCTCTCTCCTCTCTAAAGTTCGCCAGTGTTATATGCCTTGAAAAGGTTAATGTTACTCTTCTTAACACCCAGGTAATTTTTTAGGCTTATATCACTGGCATCCTGAACTTCCACCACATGGAGTCCAGCGATCTCTGTCAAGCTTGCCATGGCATCTTTGACTGGGTTTCAGCCCACTGGAACGCCCACTTTCTGACAAACTTGACCGACCCGTTGATAGGGCCAGGCTGGACACCTTCGAACTCCAGCTGCTCCCTCTGCGCTCTGTTTAGCTACAACATGAGTCGGACGCTGTTCCGGAAACTGTGCGACCGACAAGACGAGACATGTGTCTACACCATCATGGAGGTTTCCTTTCCAGACAGATGCGTGCAACTCGTCGCTGCACAAGCAGACAAGCACGATGTTCTGGGTTCCCCAAGGCTATTACACAGAGAGGTTTACTTTCGAGTAGAATTTGACAAGGCGGCCTCAGGTGAGAGCCCTGGAACAATCAAACCGCTTCTTTCTGTCCTTAACCTGTTCAGTCAGGCGCCACTTCGCGTATCCCGGACTCTACCTGGTCGCTTTCCACCATCAGACAGATAAAGTCGTGGCTCTCAACCTGTGTAGAAACCCATGCCGGGTGCAAACACTCCGAGGAGGAGCGGCATCTGCCTCTCCGGTTACTGGACGTCAACCCGGAAGGCAATGGTGCGCCTTGTTCGCCCGCATCAGAAGAAGACCTCGTCAATCTTTCGATCGAATCAATGCCGGCCGTACGTGTCTGCTTAGCCTCTGAGCTTCCGGTCACAACCGAGTATCTGACTCTCAGCCATCGATGGGACCCCAGGCCCTCCATCATGCTCTCGGACAACACTCTGGCAACATTTTCAACTGCAATTCCCCCAGAGCTACTCAACGACCCCAAGTCCAAGACATTTAAAGATGCCATATGCGCCACAAGGTGTCTTGGATTCCGGTACTTGTGGATCGACTCCATCTGCATCAACCAGGATGATGAGGGAGAACTGGCTCGTGAAATTGCCTCGATGCATCAGATCTACGCGACAGGCACGATAAATCTCTCGGCCACGGGTGCTGATGAGGCAGCGGATGGATTATTCTTCCCTCGAACTTCATCTAATCAGCCTTGCCGCAAAGGTTCAGCTGGGAGTTGCCGCCAGGCAGGGTCCACAAGTCTCGTCGCTTGTCTCCCCTTCGGCTGGATCGACATGGTATCTTACGCGACGATCAACACCCGTGGTTGGGTCTTCCAAGAGAGGATGCTTTCCCAGAGAGTCCTTCACTTTGCCCGCCCCGAGACGTATTGGGAGTGCTTCAGCGCTCAGAAGCCGGAGGGATGCATCAGAGATGACCTTTATCGGTTCCCACATAGAGACATGGCAGGAAACAAGACCGAACTGAGTCTGTCTAACAAGAGGTTGGATTTTCAGGGAAAGACGACAGCTGGGCTCTGGAACCACTTCACAACATCTTACTCGGAAATTTGTTTGACCAAGCAGACAGACAGGCTCCTCGCTCTCTCTGGCCTTTCCCGACATTTTGGTGTCCTAACAGGGCGCCAAGATGACGACTACTGCGCGGGTCTTTGGTATCCTGACCTTCCCACCTGCCTCCTTTGGGAGGCCCGGTATGACAGGATGCCTACCAGGACACCTGAAGACACGTATGTTGCTCCTTCTTGGTCGTGGGCTTCCACTGGAGGCCTAGTGACAGGAGGTTTCCCCTACATGTCTGATGAAGGGGAGCTGGTCGTTGATGACATGAGCATTTCAATAACGAACGAGAACGACGATCGTTTTGGAAGAGTCATCTCTGGTTCCTTGTTTATCAGGGGTTCCCTGTGCCAAGTTTCCTGGCGCAGAGAGACCCGGACGTTGGAGTGCCTCTTGGGCAAAAAATCGGCCAAGATGCCATGCAAGCCGCATTGGGACTCTCCCTGCTTCGCAGCCAAGCGCGACACCACATCAGAGGTCCAGAGGCCCTCGATACCCGAAGTTTGGGTGATGCTTCCAGGAAATTCACGGCTGTACATCTCCGGCGACGCACTGTATCTTTTACCCGTGGAAGACTGGGGTGACAAGATACGAGGGTTGATCTTGCATCCCGCCCTCCAACAAGGGCAGTATGTCCGGGTGGGCTTAGTCGAGGCTAACGAGGCGGAAGACGATTCCGACGACGACTCTGAGGATTGGCCTGAGAATGAGGAGGAAAAGCTATCAGACGACACAAATGATGGAGAAGTCGAGCCTCGTGAGGAGCGTTCAAGCGACCATCCTGGGTCAGATACGGATGAGGATGTGTCTCGGATACCTTTTGGGTTTCGATTCTTCAGAGACGTTTTATTTAACGCGCAGAACTTGGGCAGTGTCGACGTTTCGGGAATTACGGGCGGTGGAAAGAGGCGGATAGAGATACTCTAGCTTTTCTAGCTCCATTGAGATCGCGCCCAGATACATCTTGCCTATTGATACTTCTTCGCCTCTTCAACAAACTTCCGCGTTGGCACACGGTTTCCAAACAGGTGATCCAGCGTCTCGGGGGTCAGGCCCTTCGTCTCCGGGAGTCTGAAGAAGGCCCATATCCACATGCAGATGGTCAGCGATCCGGGCAGGAACGCAGCCTTGCCCTTCAAGTTGGCGTTGGCCGGATTGAGCATGTACGGAGCCACGACGGTGTTGACGATGTTGAGCACGTAGTAAGTATTCCTACTCAGGGCGATGGTCTTTGTGCGCAAGCGAGACGCCCCGACTTCGGTGCCGATTGCGAACGGGACGGGGCCGATGGAGAGGCTGTAGACGAAGAACCAGATGAGGAGCATGGACGCCTGTGCCCATCGCACGCGGGATGCGTCAGGCGCGAGATCGAGGAACCCGATGGTGAACATGATGGGGAGCATGGCTGTGAGGCCGGCGATGTAGATGGTTCGGCGGCCGTATCGTGATATCATCAACCAGGAGAGGACGGTTCCGACGAATGCAATAGAGTAGTTGCCTATAGAGCAAATTTTATTAGAAATGAGAGATTAGCGTTAAAAAATGGGACGAATAACTCACCAACAGACATCTTGAAGGCGTTCCCAGCAGGCAACCCAGCCATGGTAAAGAAATAAGTGCTGTAGTTCTGGATGACAAAGCCAGGAAGAATCTGGCCCCCCCAGCTAACAATGGCAATTTCCGTCCACCGGAGGTTAGTCCCCTTGAAGCAGTCGAGGTAACCCCCCTGGATCATCAACGTCTCCTTCTCCAGCCTCAGCGTCCGGTTGATCATGGCCAGCGTCTGCCTCGAGTTGATGACATCCTCCGGCGCGGAACAGATCCTCCGCAGCGATGCCTCAGCTTCGGCCATGCGGTCCTTTCGGGCCAGCCACCAGGGAGACTCTGGGGCAAGCATGCACGCCACTGCGAGGGGGAGCGGCCACACCCACTGGATGGCGAACGGGATGCGGTAGGACCATTGGTCGTTCCTGTTGACCATGCCTGCGAGGACGCCTGCGGCGATCAAGTGGCCGATGACCCAGCAGAGGTTGATGTACGTGGTGAGGTATGGCTTGAGGGCGGTGGGGGAGACTTCGGCGACGTAGCTTGAGGCGGAGGTGATGAAGAAGCCGCAGGGGATGGAGCTGCAGGATTAGCAAGGGTTAGGGTCAAAGATGGGTAACTTACAGTAGGAGAATTCCTGCCAGCAACACTTCAACACTGGTTGCGAAAAAGGTGATGAAGATGAAGCCGGTGAGAACGACGTAGCAGCACGCCATGACCTTGCGAGGCGAGTACCTGTCCGAGATCTAACCATTGATCAACCCACCGATGATGAGCCCGACATTCATGCTCATTGACAGTCCGACCTGCCATCGAGACGGAATCGACCAGGTACCATCAGGGAGTTGCTCGCCATAAGCCTTCTTGAAGGCAGGGTAGGCGTAGAAAGACTTGAGGAGGATGAGGTCGTACGACTCCATGATGGTGGCGTTTGAGATGATCAGGGACCAGACGATGGCGCGCTTGTAGTAGCGAAAGGCATCTCTGAGGGTGAGGTGGGCGTCGACCTGGTTGCCGATGACGGTGTCGGTCTTTTGGTCATCCTCGCTGACTTCGGGATGCTTTGCGATTTCTTGAACTTGATTCATGTTGATTCAGCCTTTGAGTGGCAGTGATGAGGAGGCATTGTTACTGTGTTCTGGTCCTCTTTATAAGTCGTGGCCAGACTCCTCCCGGGTAATCGAAGCCGCAGGACTATACGCCTTACAGGGAGTTACTGGGATTTACCCTTTCGTCACTGGCGGAGCCGATCTCGTCATCGCACTAACAGGCAGCACCTCGAATTCAAACAAGCATTCCGGAGCAATTCCAGGCAAACAATTTCCGCGGTGCCCCGACAGCTGTCAAGGTGAGGTTTCACTGCGAAGGATTCCGCTACTCCCCGCTCAGCGTCCCATCCGAGATGTCGGTACTCGGTCTGGCTGCACACCGAGTGGTCTTGATGATAAACGAGCCGCATCGACCTGCAGAGACTTTACTTGTCAAGTCCAAGAGGCCGCTACTCCCCGATGGAGCATGGAATAGATCCTTTCGCTATTTTTATTTGTTCTTTCCATCGCTTGTCTCAGGGCCGGATCATCGGCAACCTGGTTTTTTTTAAACCCTCTGATCCCTTAGATCATCACCAACAAATATTGCACCACCACAAGACCTCACCGTCCCCCTCAGCACATTCATTCTCACTCCAATCTCTACCACTCCCAAGATGCCCCCCCAGCGCCCCAACATCCTCTTCATAATGGCCGACGACCATGCCTCGAAATCGATTTCATGCTACGGCCACGGCATCAACTCGACGCCAAACATCGACCGCATCGCCGCAGAGGGCATGCGCTTCAACCACTGCTACGTGACAAACAGCATCTGCACGCCGTCCAGGGCAGCAATCCTGACAGGGACGCACAACCACACCAACGGCGTGCTCACTCTCGAATCCAAGATCAATAGCAGGCTGCCCAACGTGGCCAAGCAGTTGCGCGGCCACGGGGGGTATCAGACAGCCATGGTGGGCAAATGGCATCTCGGTGAGGGACCTGGACATACACCCACGGGGTTTGATTACTGGAGTGTTGTGCCGGGGCAGGGAGAGTATTGGGATCCGCAGTTCATCGAGCCGGAGGAGATGAAGCGCATACCGGGGTATGCTACGGATATTATCACCGATAAGAGTATTGAGTGGATGAAGAGGAGGGATCCTGAGCGACCGTTCTTCCTCATGTGTCATCACAAGGCTCCGCATCGATCGTGGGAATATCACTACAAGCACGCCGACTTGTACAAGGACCCAGTCAAGGTGCCTGATACTTTTACAGATGATTACAAAAACAGGGCGCGGGCAGCCGCAATTGTCAAGATGAGAGTCGCCGAGGACCTGACGTATTTCGACCTCGGTCTGGTAGAGCCCGAGGGACCACGTGAGATAGTCGGCAAGAAGCTCTTTGACACTTGGACTTGGAAAGGCCGCAAGGTAGGTTGTCTTTCCAGGGATTGGATCCCTACTTATGCCATCACAGATCCCCCAACCAGAAGATGTCACAAATTTGACGTTGAGGGACAAAGAAACCGGCGAGGTCTTCACCTTCACCTCGAAAGAACAACTGGCCGAGTTCAAGTTCCAGCGCTACATGCAGCGCTACCTGCGTACCATACACAGCATTGACGAAAACGTCGGCCGCATGCTAGAATGGCTAGACGAAGAGGGTCTCGCAAAAAACACCATCGTCGTCTACACGTCAGACCAGGGCTTCTTCCTCGGCGAACACGGCTGGTGCGACAAGAGGTTCATGTACGAAGAAAGCTTCCAAATGCCCTTCTTGATCCGCTATCCAAAGGAGATCCAGTCCGGGTCTGTGTGCAATGATATTATCTGCAACGTCGATTTCGCACCGACCTTTTGTGATCTGGCTGGCTTGCAGGTACCCAGCTACATGCAGGGCGTTTCATTCCGGGAACTTCTGAACGGTCGGCGGCCGGCAGATTGGCAACAGGTTGCGTTTCATAGGTACTGGATGCACAATGATGTGGTGCACCAGGCCTACGCGCATTACGGCGTGCGTGATCAGCGATACAAGCTTATCTATTGGTACAATGAGGATCTTGGCATTGAGGGGGCGCGGCCGGGAGGAGAGTCGGAGAAGGAGTGGGAATTGTTCGACTGCGAGGAGGATCCGCTCGAGCTGCTCAACGTCTATGATGATCCGCGGTACAAGGAGACGGTGAAGGAGATGACGCTGCTGCTGGAGAAGAAGATGGAGCAGATTGGGGATATTCCACTGCATCCAAGGTTTGGAGACTGAGGGGATTCAAGGATCTATGTATCCGCAGCAATAGGAGCCTGCGTGAAGGCCTCAACGCGTTAGAACCAGTCCGATTGGCCGGCCACGCAAGCTGCAGCCTCACCGGGACGATCCTCGGAGGACGCGACGGCGATGGTGGTGGGCCGCCCCCGCGCCGGACGGGCCGGATGACCGTCTCGGCTAGCCTAATGGGGAAATGTTCGGATTTCCGTCGTCGGACAGTGATTCAGGCTCTGCGTTGGGAGGATGAAGGTGCAGACGCAAGGTATTTAAGACCAGATGGTTCAATCTCTAGCTTTGACTCTTCAAGCCTCTTCTTTTCTTGACATCTGTCAAATCGATCATTGTATTCGTTCTTGATTGCCATGACACGAACCATGATCCACAAAGTCGTCGACTCTACACCCAGCCGTAAGCCATCCTTTTCCCCCACAGCTTTTATCGTCTAACAATTGCAGCCATCGTGGTTGACGGGACTTCATTCGCCCTCAACGGCAAAAACGTCTCGTACCGCTTCCACGTCGACGCCCCCACAGGCGACCTCATCCTCAACCACTTTGGCGGGCCGGTAACCGAGGACCCCGCTGAAGATGTCGCCTCAAACGGCGGCGGCTGGTCCACGCAGCTGCACCTCCGCCGCGAGTTCCCCGACCTGGGCAGGGGAGATTTCCGCACTCCCGCGGTGCACATCAAGCACAGCAAGGGCTACGCTCTGAGCGACTTTAAATACAAGTCGCACGATGTGATCAAGGGGAAGCCCTCCCTGCCCGGCCTGCCCAGCACGTTTGGCCACGACGACGAGGTCGAGACGCTGGTGCTTCACCTGTGGGACAGCTGCAGCTCTGTCGCGGCGGATCTGTACTACTCTGTGTTTCCCAAGCACGACGCTATTGTGCGGAGCGTGAGGATCACGAATAAGGGGAGCAGTGCGATCAGTGTTGAAAAGTTGGCGAGTTTTAGTGTGGATTTCCCGCATGACGATTATGAGATGCTGCATCTGCAGGGAGAGTGGACTAGAGAATGCACGAGGACTCGGCGAAAAGTCGACTATGGACTTCAGGGGTAAGTACAGAGTCGACGTGGAAGATCTATCGCTGACGACCGCAGATTCGGGAGCAACACCGGCTACTCCTCACACTACCACAACCCCTTCCTCTCCCTCGTATCCCCCACCACGACAGAGTCCCAAGGCGACGCCTGGGGTTTCTCCCTAGTCTACACGGGCTCATTCCAGATCGAAGTCGAAAAGTCCCCCCAGGGCCTGACGCGCACCCTCATCGGCATGAACCCCTGCCAGCTCTCCTGGCCCCTCAAGCCGGGCGACACCCTCGCCTCTCCCGAGTGCGTGTCCGTCTTCTCCGGCGCCGGCATCGGCGACATGTCGCGCAAGTTCCACCGGCTCTACCGCCAGAACCTCATCAAGAGCAAGTTCGTCCACGAGACGCGCCCCGTGCTGCTCAACAGCTGGGAGGGCCTGTATTTCAACTTTGACGAGGACACCATCTACAAGCTTGCGCAGGAGTCGGCCGGGCTGGGCGCCAAGCTCTTCGTCCTGGACGACGGGTGGTTCGGCGACAAGCACCCCCGCGTGGACGACCACGCCGGGCTGGGCGACTGGGTCGTCAACCCGCGGAGGTTCCCCAACGGGCTGAAGCCGCTGGCGGACAAGGTTAATAAGTTGAAGGCGGCGGGGTCGGATGAGACGCTGCAGTTTGGGCTGTGGTTTGAGCCAGAGATGATCAACAAGAAGTCGACGCTGTATGAGGAGCATCCGGAGTGGGTGCTGCACGCTGGTGATTACCCGCGCAGCGAGACGCGGCAGCAGCTGGTGCTGAATGCGGCTATCCCAGAAGTCCAAGACTTTATTATCGATTCAGTGGCGAACATCCTAGAGACTGTGCCCGTCTCGTACATCAAGTGGGATAACAACAGGGGTATGCACGAGAGTCCTACTCCCGACAACCACCACGCATACATGCTGGGCATGTACCGCGTCTTTGACGAGCTGACCACCCGGTTCCCCAACGTCCTCTGGGAAGGCTGTGCCTCTGGCGGCGGCCGCTTCGACGCCGGTATCCTCCAGTACTTCCCCCAGGTGTGGACATCCGACAACACCGACGCCCTCGACCGCATCCACATCCAGTTCGGCACATCCCTCGTCTACCCCCCGTCCTCCATGGGCGCGCACGTCTCCGCCGTTCCCAACGAAGTCACCGGCCGGACAACCCCAATCCGGTTCCGTGCCCACGTCGCCATGATGGGCGGCTCTTTCGGGCTGGAACTCGACCCAGCGCACATGCCCGCCGAGGACAAGGCGCAGATCCCGGACCTGATCCACCTGGCGGAGAAGATCAACCCCATTGTCATCGGGGGAGACGTCTGGCGTCTGAACCTGCCCGAGTCTTCAAATTATCCCTCTGCGCTGTTCATCTCAGAGGACGGCAGTCAGGCTGTTCTGTTTGCGTTCCAGATCAGGGCGACGACGGTGCACAATTTCCCGCTGCTGAAGCTGCAGGGGTTGGATCCCGCGGCGACGTATAAGCTTGATGGCGAGAGGACGCTTTCGGGCGCGACGCTGATGAATGGGGGGATCCAGTTTCGGTTTGGGACGGATTATGACAGCAAGGTTGTGCTGCTGGAGAGGGTATAAAGTTGCATAGATGTCGAGCTCTACTTTACGTTTGATGCACTGTTATGATAGAGATTGTTTTTAAATGACAAGCGTCGTAGAACGCAATTGGAAGGCATAACTCATTATCCAAGTGATAGTCCAATACTTGCATCAACTTGTTCGCCCGGCAGTCCTGCATCTTCCCAAGTTGGCGACGGGGTGCTCATGTCCAACAGGCCTAATTCATCTCCAGACAGCCAGGTTAAGGGGTCGACTGGCTCTTCACCCTGTGCTGATATATCCTCGACAACGGCAGTGTTTTCCGCCTCCTGTGGCATTTCCAGCCGGAAATCAATATGGGGGGTTGGATCTGCGAGGCCCAGGACTCCTTCAGAGTACTTCAGTAGTGTGGGCAGAAGATGGGATTGACATCCCCGGACGGTGGATAGGGCCTCTATGACTGCGCAGAGCAGGTCGCGAGGACCGGTTTCGAAGGATGAGCAGCTCCAGCTGGGTAGCATGGCGCTATCAGCCAGACTGACGCCAACGTCAAAGAGTTTTTGTTCCTAGGATTGTTAACCTAAGTCCACTATTGATGACATCTGGACTCACCATTCCAATTCCATGACAATCCTTTGATTTCGGGCCTACAGATCCCAACGCCGACATGATAATCTTGCCCGCGTCGATCGGCAGACTCGGCGGCAGCAGCAGCCCAAAGTTGTACGCAGACGACGACGGCTTCTTTCCGACGGCGAGACGCCACATGGACACCCTAAGCCACTGCTGGGTGATGAGCGTGTCGAAGCGCTGGCTCGGGATGACGCTCTGGTCCGCCTGGATGGTGCACAGCTTGTCGTTGATGGTGTGCACGAGCGACAGGTCCTCGAGCTGGTTGCTGTCGCTGGGGCTCTGCCACTCGTAGAGCGACCAGGGGAGGGACTCGAAGAGGCGGATGTGGTTGATGAAGTCGTTCATCACGACGGGGCAGTCCGAGTCGATGATCCGCGGCTTTGTGATGGAGCTGCGGAGCATGACTGAGCGGCGGTGTTGGAGGGCAAAGGTTCTATCAAGTTAGCCAAAGTTACTGATCTTGAATCCAGGGTCCTTACCGTTCTGTGACAAAGAGGAGCCAAAAGACTCTCCGTCTCTTTTCCCGTTCGATGTCGGGTAAATCGTGGTAGCCTGTCTCGCGGGTAATGTCCAGCGATTGAGCAAGCGAGATGCTCTGGTTGAGGTAGAACCACGCATGTCGAGGATTATTGAGGTTTCCGTAGCTCGCGAATAAAAAGAAGGAGGCCAGCATGGAGTCGAGGGTCGTGTCGTCAATGACGTTGTACTGGCGGAGCGACGCCTCGGCAAGCTTGATGAGCATCTCGCCCGTCAGCTGCGGCTCAGGCGGTATATCTGCTGCTGGGCCCTCTCCAATCACGGCATTGTCCATGCCGAACTGCATCCTTGTCGCAGCGCAGAGCGCAAGAATGAGTGCATAGCGAGAGGGAGGTAGCTCCTCCACCCTGGCTGCGTCGGAGAGGAGCTCGTCGCCGTCGATGACGGGCATGATGGGGAACAGGACTTTTAAGAAGAGCTGGATGTGGGCGATGAGGGAGATGGACATCAACCTGTTCTGGCCAGCCCTCTCAGGGAGTTGATTAATTAAAGGGAAAGCCGTGTTGTTGAAAGTGTCGTGCTGGGTCATGACCTGTATCGGCGTCGACGGGTGAGCCGCCTCCTCCGGACTGCTGCTGCTCGCCCCGAACCGGAGCGGCGCCGCATCCCGGGTCATGATCTGAAAGGAACTCTTGCCAAAATCGGCCAGCCCCCGGCGCAGCTGCGACTGCCTGCGTCCCTGGCCCTCCTTGGGGCCCTTGCGGCGGATGCTGTGCAGGTACTGGCACCGCAGGTCGCCGGCGTGGCAGTTCTTGCACGGCTGCCCGCGGTCGCATTTGACCTTGCGGAACCGGCAGCTGTCGCACGCCTGGCGAGGTTTCTCCCGGGTGCCGGCCATGTTGGGGTGGAGTTGCATGGGGATTTGGAGTGATTGTCAAGAGGGAGATGAAGTCCGGCGGAATACTGCGGCTCTGCTGCGCGCCCTTTCTCCGCAAAAGCGGCGAAATATCAATTGGATCACCTGCCCCCCAGTTCCAATGGCCCCTCACTTTTTTCCTGTTGGGTTAAGTGATCAGGTGATGCATCATGAGCCGACGGGTTAGACCAAAACTGCAACAAGCACAGTACCTAAAAACGCCTCAATGTCGGCCCGATACAAGGGTTGCCCGGCTAATCAGACCGCTCGACCATGAGGCTTGTCTTAGAGTTCTGGGCAAATCCGGGGTTATCCCCAATGGGGTAATGTTCGGCTTCCGTGAGGTTGCCCCCGGAGTTGACGATCCCTGGACCAATCCCCCCATGGGGAAGTGAATGCGGATGGAGGAAATGGTAGGGAAACTGAAGAGTTTATTATTTATACAGGGCCTTGGACGACGAAAACGGTCTAACTCCAAGCCTCACTTCTCACCCTCCTCAACGGCCAACCACCACCATGGCTAAAGAAATCGCAGAACCCTCCGCCATCCACGCAGAAGCCCAGGATGTCGAGGCCGTCAAGCAATCCGTCGGCCAGGACACCACTGAAAATGCCCGTCTAGGCGCCCAAGAAGAGCACAACCTCCCCCCTCTCGAGGCCATCCGCAAGTACCCCCGGACCGTCTTCTGGTGCCTCATCGTGTCCATGTGCGTCATCATGGAAGGATACGATACGAACCTCCTGAACAACTTTTACGCGTACCCTGCCTTTGCGAAGAAATACGGCCACTGGAACGAGGCCACCGGCAATTACCAGCTCACGGCGCCGTGGCAGGCTGGCCTCGGCAACGCCGCCGGAGTGGGATCCTTCTTCGGCACCCTGCTCAACGGGTACCTGGTTACGAAATTCGGGCATATTAGAGTTCTGATTGGGTCGCTCGTTGCCCTTAGTTCCTTCATTTTCATCGTCTTCTTCGCGCCCAACAACGCCGTCCTGCTCGTCGGCCAAATCCTCTGCGGCCTCCCCTGGGGAGTCTTCGCCACAACAGCTCCCGCATACGCTTCCGAAGTCCTACCCATGGCACTTAGGATCTACCTCACAAGCTGGACGAACATGTGCTTCATTATTGGCCAGCTTATCTCTGCTGGTGTCATGGCGGGCCTGGTCAACAATCCGACGAAGTGGGCGTACCGCATCCCGTTCGCCATCCAGTGGGTCTGGCCCGTGATACTCATCCCAATCCTGTGCTTCGCACCCGATACGCCCTGGCATCTTGTGAGGAAGGGCCGTCACGAGGCTGCTATGAATTCCCTCAAGAAATTGAGGCCCAAGGCCACCGAGGAGGAGCTACGCGATACGCTGGGTCTCATCGTCTACACCAACGACCTAGAGGAGCAACTCTCGGTCGGAACTTCCTACAAGGACTGCTTCAAGGGCTTTGAATTGCGCAGAACAGAGATCTCCTGCGTCGTCTTTGCGGGTCAGGTCCTCTCAGGTCTCAACTTTGCATACAACTCGACCTACTTCTTCCAGCAGGTCGGCCTCGACTCGACGACCACATACCACCTCAACGTCGGGGGCAACGGCATGGCTCTCTTTGCGACCATCATTTCCTGGATCTGCGTCATGCCCTACGTTGGAAGACGCACAGCCTACCTCTGGGGCATGTTCGTCATGGCCGCCATCCTCTTCGTCATCGGCGCTCTCAATACAAAGACGGAAAACGACTCGGTCGGCATGGCCCAGGCTGTCTTGACTCTGGTCTGGACCTTTGTCTTCCAGCTATCAGCTGGTCAGCTCGGCTGGGCGCTCCCCGCGGAATTGGGCTCTACCCGTCTGCGCCAAAAGACAATCTGCCTCGCGCGCAACGCGTACGCCATCACCAGCATCATCGCAGGAGTCTTGCAGCCGTACTTTATGAACCCGACAAAGTGGAACCTCAAGGGCTACACGGGGTTTATCTGGGGCAGCACGGCCTTCCTCGTACTTGTCTGGGGGTACTTCCGTCTGCCGGAGACCAAGGACAGGACGTTTGAGGAGCTGGATCTGCTGTTTGCGAAGAGGGTGTCTGCTCGCAAATTTAGCTCGTACAAGATTGAGGCGTTTGGAGACGAGCATGCTACGCTTCACAAGGTGCAGACTGAAAAGTCGATGGCGTAGATGTGCGGACATTGGATGGGAAGCAGGGTGGGCGCTTACAGATAGGCGTTACGAGCATAGAAACTGGATTGATGTTGAGAAATAAAGAACTTACTTGAGCTTTTACTTGAAACCTCTCTGATGAACGTTATGAACAAGTATATTTAAAGTTTGACATAACTTATATCTCGGTACTTGCGGAAACGGAGCGGCTAGACGAGTCACGCTTATAGTGGAATAAAATAGGAGCATTTATAAGATATACCTAAAGTTGGTCTAGATTTATTCTTTGAGTAGCTAAATATTTATTATACCTTAGATTACTATCTCCTAAATTATTATATATTAATTATTATATTTAGACGATCCTTAGATAGTATTTAGTATATAGCCTCCTTATATATCTTTCTCCACCATAGGTCATCATACTCAAGCAGATTAAGATTCCTCAGCCCAATTCCAGCATCTCATTGTAACGCACCAACGACGAGACGAGACGGGGAGGTTGGTTCCAGTCGCTGTCTTGACGCCACCCCAGTCAAAAGTCCCCTTTAGAAACGACTGGGAACACGTGAGGGTGAGTTACTACAAGCCTCGGCCCCGGATTTACGACTGTCTAGTAAGAAATTAGGTATTGTCGGGAATTGTAATTTCTAAACTATTTTATTTGCTTATTAAATGCATGCTTATATATGAATAAGATGAAAGTAAAGTAAAAAACGAGTCGTTAGGTCTAGGTCGACAAACCGTCCCCTTCGTCTCCCTTCTTTCGCAAGATCCGTATCGTCGCTGCAACAGCCTCCAGGTCTTTCTCAGCCTGCAAGTATGCGCGCTTCTTTTCCTCCGCCACTTTAGACATTCTCTTGTACTTCTTCAACATGCCCTTTAAAAGCTGATCATCACTTGATTCGCCATCCTCATTCCCTAACCTCGGTCTTTTCGCTCCCCTGTTGGCATCCACTGTTTCCCCTTGCAATGGTGCCGAGTCCTCCGATGAACCCAAGTTGCCGGGTGACGCTGTCGTTGACCGCGCAGATTCTCCTTCTGGCTGAGAACTCGGAGTGTCTTGCTTATGCTTGCAGTTCTTCACATGTCGCTTTAGGTGGTCAGAACGCTTGAAGGCGAACTGATCGTTGGACCTTTTACACCCTGGATTGGGGCAGGTCAGCACCTCTTCAGGGGCCCGCTCTATTGTCAAGTGTGTTTCCGTGCGATGCCGGTTCAAGGTGAAGGGTCTTGTGAATGTCTTGTCGCAGTCGGGGCATTTATGCAAAGGCTGATCTTGCCCTTGCTGGTTGACGTTAAAGAGGCTGCAAATTAGTATGCTTTTGAGTGCCGGGCTGGACCACCTACTTGATAGAACTGGGTTCTTCATCCCTGTTGGTAGTCGAAAGGAAGTCAATTTCTGGCCCGGCTCGGGCCTGCTGTTCTACCCTATGAGAAGTGTGCGGTAGTGGGTTTGGAAAAGAGGAAGACCACAACGTTTCGGCCAGTCTACTGAAATTCTCGTTCGACAGCAGTAGACCGTCCGGCTCGCCACTTGCCGCAACACCCATGGTCAAGAAATTTGGATCTTGGGGAGTGGCCTGGGATAGTCCTATCGGGTCGAGCACACTGTCCATCACCTCAAAGTCAGGATACCAAGAGTTTCCATCTCCGACCAAGGCCCGTGTCCCCTTCCAGGTGTGATGGCTCGGCGGGCTCTGAATAGTGTCAGAGATTGCAATATCCATTACATAGTTTCCGTGAACTGTTGCGCGTTAGATGGATTTCCGCGAAGCAACCGGGAAACCTACCTCCGGTTCCGGTGCTGGCAAGTTGAAAGCCCTGCGCTGCTGGCCTTCTCATCAGTCCTAGATTAGGGTCATCAGGCGCAGACTGTATCGCAGGGACATTGTCACGGGAACGGCTGAGGGATATCCAACGGACACCCCGGTGTACAATCGTCGTACACACATCCCAGAAATTATTGGGAAACTCAAACACGAGCTCCTTCAGACCCTTCTTCCGGCTTAGTTCGTCGTCCTTGCGCGTGGACGCCATCTGCAACCTCGCCAAGACGGCCTCGACCTGGTCAAGCGCCTCTTGAAGGTCTTCTCCTTGGTGACCAAACGCTGACGCGTTCCTGCTAAAGAGGTCGAGAAGAGAGGAAGACTGCTTTGATATGGGCAGCCATTGCTTCAACGACTCGACGTCTTGCTCGCATCGTGGGAGAGGAAGCAAGCGACGGTTGACGCGGCGCCGGGCATGGGAGTGCAGAGAAGGCTTGGATGCAAGCTTTTGGCCTCTGGCTGAGGGGCACTTCTCGTTGTACGTAGAGGTGTCTGTGTTGGATGCCCGGGCGTTGTCAACTGCGATGCATTGCGACTCTACTATGGCCAGGAGAGCATAAAAGCTCTTGATCTCAACCACAAGCTGCTCTTCGCTGGCAGGTCCAGCCTCGGGCTGCTGTATCATCTTCGGGGGTTTATAGTTGCTCTCGAGGCCGCCGTTTCTGCTGCTGCGGCTCTGGTGGTTTGTCTGCTCATCTTGGCTTTCCTGACGGTGGCTGCGCCAACGATAGGCAAGCAGCCTGCGAGCAATACCAGCAGCCATCGGCAATGGCCACTGGATGATGGAGAAGGGCAATACCTTCGAAGCTGCCGGTGGGAGGGGCGGGCTCTTCTGGCAACAGCTGAGAGCGGGAGGGAAGCGGTGGACTCTGGGGTGAGGTTTGTCGAGACAGGTGAATTTTTTGGGGTGAAGGTGAGGTGAGATGGAAGCCCATGCTTTTATTAATGCGCAGTTTTGGGGTGCAGCAGGGGGACGTTTTGGGGTGCGGTGCGAGGTGCAACGAGGCAACCAGGCGACCCACCTCAGTGCGGCGGTTCAGAACAGCCAAGCCTCACTCAAGTATTTTTTTCGCTCCCCAACTTTTGGGGTGCAAGTTAGGAAGTAAAATGGGCTCTGAGATTAGGGGTGAGGTGAGGTGCGAGGTGAGGTGCAATATGGGGTGGCCAGATCATAGGGATTTCTGACACTAAAGATCAGATCAAGAGCTAGAGGAAGGAAATCATTATAAAGTCCATGTCCATAGATCATGCATCGCAAGTGTATCATCCCCAGAACTGGACCATTCCATTCCTCGCTTATTTACAAGACTTCACTCAAAATATCACGACCTGAGTCAACATGGATAATGTCACTTGCGAACCTATCCCAGCCCAAGACCTCAAGTTTGTCAAACAATCTAACAGTTGAGGTGCCGGTCTGACTCGTCAAAGGAAATCAGCCTCAAAGTCTGCCCGCAAGGACAACACCGCGCCCATGCTAGCGGCTTTTCTATACGACACCAGCAACTGGTCTGACCGGCTCGTGCAGCTGCAAAACAACCCGTCATCTACGCAGTCAAACGGAAGCCAGCATCCATGGACAGACTCGAAGCTGTGAGCTGAACTGCGTGACTGAGAATGGTTAGTTTCACAATGAGGAACGCGACCTTCCTAGAAACCACTGACCACTCGTCCAGCTGTGCCTTGAGCCTCCAGCCTCCTCATGGGCAAAAAGGAAGCTCAAAGAGCACTACAGGATATCTAGTCAAGAAATCGCCCATCGGAGCAAAATAAGTGATTCCGCCCGGGCTCGAACCGGGGACCTTCTCGGTGTTAACGAGATGCCATGACCAGCTAGACCACGGAACCAAGGCTTCTGATTGGTTGAAATTAAGACGTCGACATACCTCTCATGAACCGTTGCCTCGAGGCCACGAGTTCCCCCTCGAGCATCGTGAACACACGGCCGGGCGGTGGGGGCGCTTCTTTCACGACCACCCGGCCGGAGGGGAATGGGCCGTCTACCTAGTTGACTACCGTCCCGAGGGACAAACCCTCGACTCGAAGCCTACCGCAATCTCCTTCTCCGTCTGGTACTTGCCTCCCCATGATGGTCTAGATCGCCAGAGCGAACATCCCGGTACGTTTTGCTCCGTTTCACCAATCTCGGCCACACATTGCTTGAAAGACCAAACAATGATATTCTAGTTCCCCCCAAAAGCCTCCTGTGTGAGGACCGCCGTGACTGGGATCCCCGGCGCATGCAGGTCTTCCAGAAGGTCATCCAGTCTGCCGCAAAGGACAAGTTCGAGGCGAGGTACGGGCAGAGGCAGCTCCATCTGCAAATACTGGGCACGCGCCCAGACCACCAGAGGATGGGAGCTGCCTCGGTCCTTCTTCGCTGGGGTATGCTGGCGGCCGAGGAGCAGGGGCTTCCGGTGACATTGTTCGCGTCGCCTTTGGGTCGTCTATACAGGAAGTTTGGGTTTGCAGACAGGGGTCCTGTGACGATCCAGGTGGACGGTGAGGAGCCGAGCGTGACGGTTGATGCGATGGCTTGGGAACCGGCCAAGCATTAGCAATAGTGAACAAGCAACCTGGGTGATTTGTTAGCTACTAGAGCTACAATAATGTCGGCCTCTGAGTTGTTATTCTGTTCAGTATGTGCCATGCTTTTACGTTATGTAATGACGTGTACTGCGGGTATAAAGTCTATAGTAAATTTCAACCCGTTCTTCTATAAAATATCAAGTAGTCTTCTAAGTATTTCTCGAGGGGTTGGTCATTGTCTTAGCATCTCCCTGGACTCGAAG